>JABUQX010008573.1:0-5000 GCA_015478945.1 Trachelipus rathkii
TAAGTATGGAACTTGTTTAATGTTAGATGTTTATTCTAGCGCGAGGTGTTAGATTTTGTTATTTGTACATTATATTCTTTATTCTGGTAATGCTATGTTGTTTATTAAGTGAAAACAATGTTACGTTAAGCAATATTCGTTGGTTAGTATATAAAGAAACTATTTTTGTTACTATGTTATTGTGTTGTTGTTGTTGTTGTTGTTTGTTGTGTTGTTGTTGGTTTGTTGTTTGTCGTTGTGTTGTTTGTTGTTCTAACGAGAAATAGTACCCTTTTTGAACTGAATGGTTCGTTCGTGCGTTGTATCTTTTTTACTTTTTTCTGATTGGTTAAAGAAAGAATTTAAAGAAAAGGATTTACGCATACGAATTCCTTCAGTAGGACATTTTTTCGCTGTACTAGTACGATGTCATCTTCTCCCAGCATCTCTACACCTGTTGTTGATATTTTCACAAGGAGCTCGTTATTCCAGCAATGTGTATTTATATTAAATCATCAACGCGATGGATAACCGATACATGCCTTGTATCCTACCAAAGGGGTCAAAGATAAGTAGACCTTTATTTCGTTCTGTGCTGATGGATTCATCAAGATTATCGACATCGCTGCTGCATGGCTAGATGATAAAAGTGGTGTTATCTGAGGAGTCGAACGAGTATAGTTGAAATTATCGGATCAGAGGTGACCGTGGAAGGTCATAATTAGAAGTAGACGTTGTGTTCTCAATCGTGTTGACAATATTAAAACCCTTGATGTACGCAACTATTGGAACCCATCGATTGTGTGACCTCAGCGTACGTGGTTTATAGCGTTTCACACGTTCAACATCTAAAAGTATACAGACTTGCTTAAAAATAAAAAAACGAATTAACATTTCACATCTTAACGATGTTGACATACGTGAGGACTTAATACATATAGCACATGGTGTAATCTATGCTATTTACACCGAAACATGTGGTTCCGATAAACAGATGTACAGGATGCATTAATACACATCAGCCTGGCATAAGTTTATCTCTTTGTTAATGAGAGAAGAAGAGTGCTGCTGAATCAAAATATGCCGAAAAATGGTTTAGTGTGCTGAAGGCATTGTACTGTACATCCTTTTAAAGGATGGTGAATTCTTTTAGAAGAGATATATAGAACGATACCCAAACTTGAATCCTATTTCTCTGATTAGATGAATTAATAATATTTAAAATAAAAAATATAATTTTATGTATTTATATGTTCTTTATGTATTTATATAACGCTTTTTCAATGAAAATATATGTTATAAATATGATAAAAACTTGTTTTACTTCCTCGTATGTTCGATCGATTGACTACATTGATGATGATGGCCGTTTATTCGTCTGGTTGTTGTGTGTGTTAAGTCTGGTAGTTCATAGTTTAAGCACTTTACAGAAGGTAAAACTTGACTTTGTTTGTCTTTATCCGTTAGGTATTGAGTGGTTAGGTCAAGTATGTCTAGATTTTTTTTTTTGTAAATATTACTAGTGTTAATGTAAATTAACATTGTCATGTTGGATATTATGTTTGATAAAGTGATTGAATAGGTGACGCTTTGGCAACATTGTATATACTTTACTGTTATAAGTTTGGATCGTTGTAATGTTAGCAGTTTATTCGGGCCATAAGGATGTGTCATTGTTGCTTTGTACTAATATTCAGTTCAGTTGATGACTATGTTAGCTTTGATTAGTGTGAAACTTTGTTCACGGTTAGCACACTTTTTGCTGCGCTGTAGTGATAGATGACACAAGGTTAGCTGTAAATTTTGTTAAATATACCATGTAATGTAAAATAACATTGTTATGTTGAGACATGCCTGATAAAGTGTGAATAAGTTACGTTTTGGAATGTTATGTATTTACTGTGTTTAAGTGTGAAACTTTGTTAACGTTAGACCGTTATTCCTGTTTTAAGACCTGTGTCATTGTGTATTATATTCACAGTTCATAGTTCAGATGATGCTAAGTAAGCTTTCATTACTGTGAAACTTTGTTACGTCAGCATACTTTTGCTGGTCTGTATAAAGAACTTGATTTTAGTTATGTTTATCCAAAATTACTACTCGAAATGTGAATTTAATCAATAGATCAATAGATCAATAGACACAACTGACAGAGGTGGGCGGATGGGGCTTGAATGGTGTTGATTTAGTGACTTTACTGATTTAGGTCGTATGTAAAAACTTAAATTGTAATTATAAACTGAGGGAATTTACGAATTTATTTATTATTTCTAATTATTTATTATTTTTTTATTTCTTGATGGTTCTGAAACCCATTATTTCGAAATCTACAGAATCCAATAACATACTATAATGACACCAATATCTGTGTGGTAATGCCATTATAAAAAATATGAATAACTCGGGCCACCGCACCGTGAGCCAGCCCGGTGCAGCTGTCACCTTCTACTCCTGCTGAGTCAGACTCACTCTTCATCTTTCCTCTTTACTCATCTTATCCCTCTTCATCCTCCTTCCCCTGCTGTTTTTGCCCACTACTGTTGCTCTTTTTTCACGTCGAGACCCCCCATGGGGGTCCTAGACACCCTACACGGGCTTATACCCTTAAATTCGAACTCTACGACCTCGATAACCTTATAAGGACACCAACGATTGTTGGTTATACGAGAATGTTTATTAACTCGGCACCCCAGTGGCTCCAGCACCGGTGACCTGACCAACATCTGAATCCTTCTCCTACATCCTGCCTCATCTCATTTCTTCGTTCCTCCTCCTTCCTCCTCTTCTTCCTTATCTTCTTCCTTTTCTTCTTTTCTTCTTCCTCTGGTTTGCATCCATGCATTTCTTCTTCTTTTTTCAACTAGGGGACCCTCCCCTCCGGGGGGGGTCATGACTCCGAAATCCGAATCCCAACTCCTGACTCCGTTCTCAGAGCTCGACTCCTCTATCCCTTTCTGCAAATTCAGTCTTCTACCGATCAAAAATAATTTTTCTATGGCGGGATACTCCCCCTTACGGGGGGGGACGCAGAGGGACGTAAGCTCGTCTCCGACGGATACGGTCATCATATATAGCTCACTTCCAAATTTCACTCCGATACGTTAAGCCAAACATGGTTTTCAGAACGAATTTGACCTTGACCTAAGGGGCAGCACCCCCTTAGGGGTGACCTACGGTCACCAAAACTCACCTGTGATCAGTTTATCACATACAATAATATTCCAAGTTTCAGAACTATATCTCTATTCCTTCCTAGCGAAAAGGGTGGCATCGCGCAGGTGGATCACTGTGCCGGAACCAACTCCTCAGATTCACATACCAAGTATTTCTAGAAACTCAAAACTCTGAATCCTCTCACAAATTTCAGCCTATTACGAACACTTCATTTTTTAATGGGGGGGGTCCCCCTTCTTTTTTAGGGGACCCAGTGGACGTAACTTATGTATACATTGAGGTTACCCATCATACTAAACCATCCTCCAAATTTTAATCCGATACGATGATAACTCTAACCCATGTAGATATATATATCGGATTCAGAACCGGATGTGAAGAAGCAACCACGGCGGAAGGCAAAGACCGAGTGCGTAAAAAACGATCCCTTACAGGGATCGTTTTTCGACTCAGATTCGATTCTCCTTGAGATTCGAATCTTCGACGTAATAATAATAATAATAATAATAATAATAATAATAATAATAATAATAATAGATAATAATTAATATAAAATAATAATAATTAATAATAATAATAATGTGGTAGGGTGTATGCGCATGCGCACGCTCGCGCGCTTCGTCCTCGTCGCAGACGAGATTACGTCATCACGCTCGAGCCTAACTCTCGTTAGGCCTAAATTCGGTCGCTCAGAAGCTGTAGGCGGTCCGGTAAGCGCAATATCAGCGTTCACCCTCGGGGGCGACCCCCCTCTATATACATCCTACAGACTTGAAATTTACACGGATTCGTGCTTATCCCATATATAGATTATATTCCAAGTTTCAGACCTATATCTATTATACTTTTCGAGAAAAAGCTGTAGGCGGTGAGAAGCTCAATGACTATATATATATATATATATATATATATATATAATAATATATATAATATAATATAAATAAATATATATTATTATAATATATATATATATATATATATATATACATATATATAATATATATAAATAATATATATATAATATATATATATATATTGCTAAGATTTAAAATTATGAGAAGACAATCTTCAGATGACAGGATAAGAGAAAACCTTTATTTAGCAATGACTTTATTAAATTAGATTCTTTATTTGACACAAATTGGTAGCGTGGTTTACTTTATGGCACAATAATCTTGGAGTAGCGTGACACGTGACTTAGTTGAAATGAGAGCGCTGGTGCACTTCGAGTAAGCGTGTTGAATCCGCAGCACAAATCAGTCTCATAGATTATTTTTATTATGTTATTTGGGGCGAAAAAAAGAATGGGTACCGGGAAAGGATCAGTTTAAGGTATTCAAAAATCCAAGAACAGTATCTCGGAGAACACCGAATAATACAGCCTGAATCTCCACTTCCGACTAGGAAGGCTGAAGGCCTAGGTGACAGTAACCTACCGTCTTTAAATGGGACCCATCCACGGCCACTTCCCGTATGAATGAGGCGAGCTTCGGCCCACTTCGAATGAAGCTCTCGGAAACTCGAAGTGATTTGAAACGGTCACTACCGTTCCAGAAAACAGTATTTCGGCCACTTCCGATTAATACTGCTCGTCGAATCGGCCACTTCCCATTTCGACATAGGAAGTGCATGAAGGTCGGGCCGAGCAGTTGGCTACCGTCGTAAAGGGACCCATCCGACGGTCCACTTCCGTCTGGAATAAGGGCGAGCCTTCGGCCACTTCCGGAATAAGCTCAGGGAAAACCCGAAGGTTTGGGAAACGGTCCATTCCAGAGAACAGTGCTTCGGCCACTTCCCGAATAGCACTGCCGCCAACTAAGTAAGCCTAGTAGCTAAAATTAGGTTCG
>JABUQX010008573.1:12500-21704 GCA_015478945.1 Trachelipus rathkii
AAAACGCTGACACATCTTAATACCCGAATAAAACTGATAACATTAACAACGATCAAATTATCAACAAGTAAAAGTAACTAACAATGTGGGCAAAGCGTAACCTATTCATACTTTTCAAACATATATCCAACATGACAATGTTAATTTTTACATTAAAATAGTAATATTTAACAAAAAAAAATTAGCATAACCTTACCTAACCATCATAATTAGCCTAACGAATAAAGACAAACAAAGTTCAAGTTTTACCTCTGTAAAGCAAACTATGAACATAAAACAGACTTAAACACAAACACCACAACCAGACGATAACAGCCATCATCATCAAATGTAGTCAATAAATCGAAACATACGAGGGAAGTAAAAACAAGTTTTCATTTTTTTTATAACATATAATTTTCATTGAAAAAGAGCGTTATATAATACATAAAAACATATAAATACCTAAAAATATTATTATTATTTTAAATATTATTAATTCATCTAATCAGAGAACATAGGATTCAAGTTGGGTTACGTTCTATATATCTCTCTAAAGATTCAACATCTTTAAAGGATGTAAGTATAAATGCCTTCAGCAACACTAAACCATTTTTCGGGCATATTTTGATTCAGCAGCACTCATTCTTTCATACAAGAGAGAAGTAAACTTATCCAGGCTGATAGTTATAATGCACTCCTGTACAACGTATATACGGGAAACCACATGTTTCGGTGTAAATTATCATAGATTACATCGCATGTGCCTATAATGTATTAATGTCCTCAAGTATGTCACATGTTAAGATGGTGATGTTAATTCGTTTTTTATTTTAAGTAATGCTGTAATATTTTAAGATGTTCGAACTGTGAAACCTATACCACGTAACGCATAGGTCACACAATTGATGGGTTTCCAATAGTTGCGTACATCAAGGGTTTTATATTGTCACAACCGATGAGAACACAACGTCTAATTCTAAATTATGACTTCTCAACACGTCACCTCTGATAGATAGTTTCCTACTCGTCGATCCATCAGATAACACACACTTATCCTCTAGCCATGCAGCAGCGATGTTCGATAATCTTGATGAATCCATCAGAACAAACGAAGGTCTATTATTTGACCCTTTGGTAGGAATACAAGCAATGTATCGGTATCCATCTGGTTGACGATTAAATATAAATGACACATTGCTGGGAAATAACGAGCGTCCCTTGTGAAAGAAATTCAACAACAGGTTGTAGAAGAATGCTTGGGAGATACATTGTACAGTAGCAAGCGAAAAAATGTCCTACTGAAGGAAAAAAAAAAAAATCCGGGTTATATGCGTAAACAGCCCCTTATAGGTATTTAAGATTTTTTCTTTCAACGCAATCAGAAGAAAGTAAAGCAAGAATACAACGCACGTAAACGAACCAATATCAGTTCAAAAAGGGTATATATTCTCGTTAAACAACAACAACAACAACAACGACACAACAAACAACCAACAACACAACAACAACAACAACAACAACAACAACAATAACATAGTACAAAAATAAGTTCTTTATATACCAACCAACGAATATATGCTAACGTAACATTGTTTTCACATTAATAAGGCTAACATCATAACCTGAACTAAGAATATATGTACAAATAACAAAATCTAACAACCGTCGCGCTAGAATAAACATCTAACATTAACAAAGTTCCCATACTTAACAGCAGTAAAGTTACTAACGCGTACAAACGTAACCTATTCACACTTTTTCGGGGTCAAATCTCTAACATATCATTGTTTTTTTTTTACATTAACAACTGATTTACGTGGCAGCATTTAGAGTATCATTTCGGATAAACATAGCACAAAATGAGTTTCTTTATATACTAACCATCGAATATATGCTAACATAACAAGGTTTTCATATTAATAAAGCTAACATAGCATCATATGAACTAAGAAAATAATGTCAACGACAAAACTTAACAACAACTTAAGCACGAATAAAAGGGTTAACATTAAACAAAACAACTAGTGAAATAATTGTAAAGTAACTAACACAGGCTTACAAATACGTAACCTATTCATATTTTTTCAAGCATATCTCTCTAACATATTAACGTTAATTTACATTGACACAGTAATATTTAACAGAATTTATCATAACCTTGTTTTAATTATCATACAGACCAACGAATAAACTGTAAAGCAATAGCAAAGTTTTATTCAACAAACACAAAAATAAGTTCCTTTAATATACTTAACCATCAGTATAACGCTAACGTAAACAACGTTTTTACATTAATAAAGCCAACATAACAATAACCGAAACTAAGAATATAATGTACAACAACAAATCTAACACAACTTACACATCGTACGAATAAACTACTAAAATTAACAAACTTCCGCACTTTACAACAACAGTAAAGTACATAACACTTCGTACAAAAACGTAACCTATTCCAACCTGGTCAATGCATATCTCTAACATATCAATGGTTAATTTTACATTAACATCGTAATATTTTAACAAAAGTTCAGCATAAACCTGTCTAATCATCAAACTGACAAAAAATATAATGCTGACGTAACAAATGTTTTACATTCAACGTCGTAACATTTAACAAAAAATTCATCATAGCCTCGTCTAAAATATTCATAATCCCCCCAGCGAAAATAATCGCCAACATAACAAGTTTTAACTAAACATAACAAAAAAATAACAAAAATTTTATTCTGACATAACATAAAAATAAGTTCTTTGAATAAAATATCACAGTAAAGCGAAATAGTTTACTGATTTTAAAGCAGTAAATCAGTAAATCAGTTAAATCAAACCACCCATCCCTGCAGTCCCCTACCTACCCAACCGCCTATGATCTATTGAACTATTGATTCAAGTCATATTTCAAGTATCAATTTGGATAAAAATAACATAAAAATAAGTTCTTTATATACTGAGCGACGAATTATGCCTTAACCAACAAAGTTTTAGCATCAATAAAGCTAACCCAAATCATAACCGCGACTAGGAATATAATGTACAAATGAACCTAATACTACCTCAACGGTATGAATAATCAGCTAACATCCTGAAAAATTCCCTACTGATCAAGGTAAAGTAGCTAACAGGTCATACAATACTCGATATGTTTCCACTTTTCGAGCATATTAGCAACAGGTAAAGCCGTATTATCTAACAAAATCCCTTAACAAAGTGACCAATCTATCAAAGATACCACCATCTTGAGCTATGAATTGACACTATCTTCATCAAAGTGTCACTCGTTTCGAGTATAACATCATTTGACCTATGAATAAACGTAGACATTAGCAAAAGTCTAGGGCAAACCTAACATTATTCAACAAAAACTTAACCTAGGCTCACGTTTCTAACACATCATCGTCAGTTAACACAGTAATATCTTACAAAAACTCATCATTTCTCTAACAAATCAGTGTTATTTCCACATTGTCATAGTAATATTTAACATAACGTACCTAACTTACGAATAAACAGTTTTCATTAACCAAGAGTATCTAAAACAACACATTACATTCCGAGAGAAAACCCAGGGGGATGCGCCCCTTGAAAGGGTGTGAATCCTGCGAGGGGGGATCACCCCGAAGGGGTGTAAGCGGGCTTTGGGCCTCAGCCCTTCGGGCTGAGGCCTAAAGCCCGCTTACACCCCTTCGGGGTGATCCCCCCTCGCAGGATTCACACCCTTTCAAGGGGCGCATCCCCCTGGGTTTTCTCTCGGAATGTAATGTGTTGTTTTAGATACTCTTGGTTAATGAAACTGTTTATTCGTAAGTTAGGTACGTTATGTTAAATATTACTATGACAATGTGGAAATAACACTGATTTGTTAGAGAAATGATGAGTTTTTGTAAGATATTACTGTGTTAACTGACGATGATGTGTTAGAAACGTGAGCCTAGGTTAAGTTTTTGTTGAGTAATGTTAGGTTTGCCCTAGACTTTTGCTAATGTCTACGTTTATTCATAGGTCAAATGATGTTATACTCGAAACGAGTGACACTTTGATGGAAGATAGTGTTCAATTCATGAATTCAAGATGGTGGCATCTTTTGATAGACTTTGGTCACTTTGTTAAGGGATTTTGTTAGATAATACGGCTTTACCTGTTGCTAATATGCTCGAAAAGTGGGAACATATCGAGTATTGTATGACCTGTTAGCTACTTTACCTTGATCAGTAGGGAATTTTTCAGGATGTTGGCTGATTATTCATACGTGAGGTAGTTAGGTTTTGCATTTGTACACTAATTTCCTAGTCGTGTTGGGGGGTTATGATTTGGTTAGCTTTATTGATGGCTAAAATTTGTTGGTTAAGCATATATTCGTAGGTTAAGTATATAAAGAACTTATTTTTATGTTATGTTGTCAAAATGATACTCCGAATATGACTTGATAATAGTTCAATACATCATAGGCCGGATGGGAGCGGGTGGGGACTGCAGGATGGGTGGTTTTGATTTACTAGATTTACTGATTTACTGATTTAAATTCGGTAAACTTTTACGCTTTACTGTGATATTTTATTCAAAGAACTTATTTTTATGTTAGGTCAGGATAAAATTTTGTTATTTTTTTGTTATGTTTAGTTAAAACTTTGTTATGTTTGCGATTATTCGCTGGGGATTATGATATTTAGACGAGGCTATGATGAATTTTTTGTTAAATGTTACGACGTTGATGTAAAACATTTGTTACGTCAGCATTATATTCCTTTGTCAGTATGATGATTAGACAGGTTTATGCTGAACTTTTGTTAAATATTACGATGTTAATGTAAAATTAACATTGATATGTTAGAGATATGCATGAAAAAAGTGTGAATAGGTTACGTTTTGTACGAAGTGTTATGTACTTTACTGTTGTTAAGTGCGGAAGTTTGTTAATGTTAGTAGTTTATTCGTACGTATGGTGTGTTGGGTTTGTCGTTGTACATTATATTCTTAGTTCAGGTTATGTTATGTTGGCTTTATTAATGTAAAAACGTTGTTACGTTAGCTTATACTTGATGGTTAGTATATAAAGAACTTATTTTTGTGTTATGTTTGAATAAAACTTTGCTATGTTTACAGTTATTCGTTGGTCTGTATGATAATTAAACAAGGTTATGATAAATTCTTGTTAAATATTACTGTGTCAATGTAAAATTAACGTTAATATGCTAGAGATATGTTTGGAAAAAATATGAATAGGTTACGTTTTGTAAGCTGTGTTAGTTACTTTACAGGTGTTAAGTGTGGACCTTTGTTAATGTTAACCCTTTATTCGTGCTTAAGTTGTGTTAGTTTGTCGTTGTACATTATTTTCTTAGTTCATATGATGCTATGTTAGCTTTATTAATATGAAAACCTTGTTATGTTAGCATATATTCGATGGTTAGTATATAAAGAACTCATTTTGTGCTATGTTTATCCGAAATGATACTCTAAATGCTACGTAAATCAGTTGTTAATGTAAAATTAACAATGATATGTTAGAGATATGCCCGAAAAAGTGTGAATAGGTTACGTTTTGTATGCGGCGCTAGGTACTTTACTGCTGTTAAGTATGGAACTTTGTTAATGTTAGATGTTTATTCTAGCGCGAGGTGTTAGATTTTGTTATTGTACATTATATTCTTAGTTCTGGTAATGCTATGTTAGCTTTATTAATGTGAAAACAATGTTACGTTAGCATATATTCGTTGGTTGGTATATAAAGAACTTATTTTTGTACTATGTTATTGTTGTTGTTGTTGTTGTTGTTGTTGTTGTTGTTGTTGTTGTTGTTGTTGTTGTCGTTGTTGTTGTTGTTGTTGTCTAACGAGAATATATAACCCTTTTGAACTGATATGGTTCGTTCGTGCGTTGTATTCTTGTTTACTTTTTTCCGGAGCATGTTTTAAGAATATTCTAAGAATATATTTGTGCTATGTGGGTAAGGGCTGTTTACGCATACGATTTCCTTCAGTAGGACATTTTTTCGCTGTACTGGTACGATGTCATCTCCCCGCATCTCTACACCTGTTGTTGATATCTTCACAAGGAGCTTCGTTATTCCCAACGATGTGTCATTTATATTTAATCGTCAACCGGATGGATACCAATACATTGCTTGTATTCCTACCAAAGGGTCAAATAATAGACCTTTATTCGTTTGTGCTGATGGATTCATCAAGATTATCGATATCGCAGCTGCATGGCTAGAGGATAAGTGTGTGTTATCTGATGGATCGACGAGTAGTGAAATATCTATCAGAGGTGACCGTGTGAGAGGTCATAATAGAATAGACGTTGTGTTCTCATCGTGTGACAATATTAAAACCCTTGATGTACGCAACTATTGGAAACCCATCGATTGTGTGACCTTCATGCGTACGTGTATAGGTTTCACAGTTCGAACATCTGAAAATATTACAGCATTGCTTAAAATAAAAAACGAATTAACATCACATCTTAACGATGTTGACATACTTGAGGACTTAATACATATAGCACATGGTGTAATCTATGATATTTACAACAGAAACATGTGGTTTCCCGTATAATACAGTGTACAGGAGTGCATTAATAACTATCAGCCTGGAAAAGTTTACTTCTCTCTTGTATGAGAGAATGAGTGCTGCTGAATCAAAATATGCCGAAAAATGGTTTAGTGTTGCTGAAGGCATTTATACTTACATCCTTTTAAAGGATGTTGAATCTTTAGAGAGATATATAGAACGTACCCAACTTGAATCCTATGTTCTCTGATTAGATGAATTAATATATTTAAAATAAACTTATATTTTTATGTATTAATATGTTTTTATGTATTTATATAACGCTGTTTTCAATGAAAATTATATGTTATAAATATGAAAACTTGTTTACTTCCTCGTATGTTCGATTTATTGACTAAGTTGTTAATGTGGCTGTTTTTAATTCGTCTGGTTGTTGTGTGTTAAGTCTGTTATGTTCATAGTTTCAGCTTTACAGAAGGTAAAACTTGACTTTGTTTGTCTTTATCCGTTAGGTATTATGATGGTTAGGTAAGGTTATGTTAAATTTTTTTTTTTTGTTAAATATTACTATGTTAATGTAAAATTAACATTGTCATGTTGGATATATGTTTGATAAAGTATAAAAAGGTTACGCTTTGCACACATTGTTTAGTTACTTTACTGTTGATAGTTGGAATCGTTGTTAATGTTAGGCAGTTTAAATTCGGGGTATAAGAATGTGTTCAGGTTTGGTCTTTGTACTTATTATTCTTAGTTCAGTTGATGCTATGTTAGCTTTATTAGTGTGAAAACTTTGTCACGTTAGCACACTTTTGCTGGTCTGTATGATAATTACACAAGGTTATGGTAAATTTTTGTTAAATATTACCATGTTAATGTAAAATTAACATTGTTATGTTAGAGACATGCTTGACAAAGCGTGAATAAGTTACGTTTTTGTACGTTAATGTTAGTTACTTTAGCTGGTGTTAAGTGTGAAACTTTGTTACGTTACCGTTTATTCCCTGTTTTTAAGAGTGTTAGGTTTTGTCGTTGTGCGTTATATAGTTCAGTTGATGCTAAGTAAGCTTTATTACTGTGAATACTTTGTTACGTCAGCATATGTTGTCTGATCTTTGTATAAAGAACTTTATGTATGTTATCCAATACTACTCGAAAATGTGAATTTAATCAATAGATTCAATAGATCTAATAGATCAAACTGGACAGGAGGGTGGCCTGGATGGGGCTTGATGGTGGTTTTGATTTATGTGATTTACTGATTTAGGGTATGTATAAAATCGTAATTTGAAGTTATAAACGAAAAGATATATAGAAATTATTTATTTATTAATTTTTATTTTATTTTTTAATTTCTTGATGGTTCTGAACGCATTATTTTTCGAATATTCTAAGATCGCAATATACATATATAAGGACACCAATATTGTATCAAATTTATAAAATATTTATAACTCGGCACCGCACCGGAGCCAGCATCCCGGTGCAGCTGTCACCTTCTACTCTCTGAGTCAGACTCCTTCTTCATTCTTTCCTTTCTTATTCATCTTTCATCCTTCTTCATTCCTCCTTCGTCCTCTGTTTTGCACTCTGTGCTCTTTTTCCAGTCGAGACCCCCTATGGGGGGTCTAGAACCCTACACGGTGCTTATAACCTAATATTCGACTCTACGAACCTCGATAACCCTTTATAAGGACACCAAACAGTTGTTGTTATACGAATGTTTTTTAACTCGGCACCGCAGTGGCTCCAGCACCGGTGCCTGAGCCAACTCTGAATCCTTCTCCTACTCCTCCTCTCTTCATTCTTCTTCCTTCCTCCCTTTCCTCCTCCTTCTTCCTTTATTCTTCTTCTTTCTTCTTTTTCTTCTTCCTCTGTTTTGCATTCCATGCATTTCTTCTTCTTTTTTCAACTAGGGACCCCCCCTCCGGGGGGGGGGTCCATGGACTCCGAATCCGAATCCAACTCCGACTCCGTCTCAGACTCTGACTCCTCTATCCTTTCTCCAAATTTCAGTCTTCTACGATCAAAATTAATTTTTATGGGGATACGTCCTTACGGGGGGGGACGCAGAGGAACGTAATCTCGTCTCCGACGAGATTACGTCATCATATAGCTCACATCCAAATTTCACTCCGATACGTTAAGCCTAACATGGTTTTCAGAACGAATTTGACCTTGACGCTAAGGGGGCAGCACCCCCTTAGGGGTGACCTACGGTCACCAAAACTCACCTGTGATCAGTTTATCACATACATGGATTATATTCCAAGTTTCAGAACTATATCTCTATTCCTTCCTAGCGAAAAGGGTGGCATCGCGCAGGTGGATCACTGTGCCGGAACCAACTCCTCAGATTCACATACCAAGTATTTCTAGAAATTCAAACTTTGAATCCTCTCACCAAATTTCAGGCCTATTACGAACACTTCGATTTTTTAAGTGGGGGTGGGGTCCCCCCTTCGGGGGACCCAGTGGGACGTAACTTTGTATACATTGAGGTTACCTCATCATCTAACCATCCTCCAAATTTTAATCCGATACGATAACTCTAACCCATGTAGATATATATATCGGATTCAGAACCGGATGCGAAGAAGCAACCACGGCGGAAGGCAAAGACCGAGTGCGTAAAAACGATCCCTTACAGGGATCGTTTTTCGAAAACTCAGATTTGATTCTCTGAGATTCGAATCTTTCGATACTATCT
>JABUQX010008575.1:2500-7500 GCA_015478945.1 Trachelipus rathkii
AAAGTTCGGTCAGAGGGGTTTCCTAGGCTCTTTAACAATAAAACCTTTCACTAAATATAAAGATGTTCATGCGGTTTGTAAGGGACATGCAAACACAGAGTGGCATAAAACTGCTGTTGAAGCTGCAAGATTGTTCCTAAAGGACGTGCCGGTAGACATCCAAATTAACCAGCATTCTAAAAAAAATCATAGAAGAAAATAAAAAATATTATCCTCAATAATAGATGCCGGAGATCAGTCATTGAAAAACCATTTACCGCTTCGGGGTAAGCATCATGATGAGGGAGTGTTGCAAGATTTGTGCCGCTTACGAATAGATGCCGGAGATCAGTCATTGAAAAACCATTTTGAAAAGGGGAAGAAAAATGCCACATACCAATCAGTTCAGATTCAGAATGAGATCATTTCTCAATGTGGTACTACTATAAAGGAAAGCATCGTTAATAAGGTAAAGGAGCGTGCGCGTATAGCTTACTAGCAGATGAAACCTCTGAATATTTCTAGAAAGGAGGCAATTATTAAATAGTGTTTGCGCTTTTTTCGACAAGTGTCTGTATGAAGTCAAAGAGGAGATTTATTAGCTTTGTAGAATGAAAGCGCTTGAACGCAAAACCGGAGTGAAAGCCATTGACGATTTTGTCACGACTGAAGAACTAGAAATCCCGAGAAATGCGTGGGCTTGGTTTCGATGGCTGTTCTACGATGTCTGGCAAAGAAAGGAGGTGTCCAAGTAATATTGCGGAAAAAGTATACAAAAAAAGCATTGTTCTTTCATTGTCTTCAGCACAAACAAAATCTGTAGTAAATGATTCTGAACACAATACCATAAATCCGCAATACTGTGGGAACTATTAAGGACATTATTACGTTTTTTCGCAAGTCGGTCTTGAGAAGAAAATTAAATGCCAAAGCATCCCAAAGCCCTATGCCAGACCAGATGGTCTGAACAACACAAGTGCATCAGTGTTTAAGGAGCAGTTTGTACGAATGATGCAAGCATTAGAAATCCTTTCCCTTGAAGGAAATACCGCCACAAGAAAAAGCGCTTTTCAGTTGCATTCAGCGGCATGTAGGTCGTCATTCATCATGGCTATGATATTGATCGTGATCGCGAAGTACTCTGCGATGTTAGAGGCCAGTTGTAAAATGTTCTCCCAATATCAAGACCTTGGATATCGTCAAAAATCTCGCAGCACATTCAACATATTGTGGAAATGGTTAGGAGCCATCGGAAAGATGAAGAAAAAATCACCGATGAAGTGTTAAAAGAAGCTAATCAAATCGCCGAGCAACTAGGACTTGATCTGAATATACCACGGATTTTTGGTAGGCAGCTGCACCATAGCACTATCCAGGCAACAAATACGCACGGTTCTGGAGAGAATCCTTAATAACTTGTATCTAGATTCTATAACCTCTTCTTTGGAATTACGGTTTTCTACTGAAATACACCTGCTTATGGCATTGAGCAATATCTATATCCTTTCCACATGCTACTCATAACAATCGATGAGTTAAAGAAAAAGACAGCTTCATTTTATAGTTTTTACCACTTAGAAGGCATAGAAGAAGAGCTAGACTTTGTGACAAAATTTGGAAGGACAAGAAAACTGAGTAGTGAAGAACTTAAAGACCTTGTTGTCTCCCAAGTCTTAAAGGAAACTGAACCTTTCTTTCCGTCGACGAAAAAAGGCTTTGATGATACTGGGAGCCGCCCAGCCATGGCACCACCAGTACAGAGCGGGCATCTTTCAGTACTCCTGCAAAAGGATCAAGACTTGGTGCGAAGTACTTGGAAGACGACATGGTTAAAAAAGATCTGGCTTAATGAATGAGTGTACACAAGAAACTTTTGTATTTGACCATTGTGATAGTTTTAATCAAAGAGCCTTTGAGAAATCTGCTTTTAACCCAAAGGAAAATCACCTTTTTTAATTAATATCATTTAAGGCAACATGCGCTATATTGGGAATTTTCCATCATTGCATATTGTATTTAATATTCTATTGTTTTAATAAAATAATTTTTTTAAAATATTTTTCATTTTCGTTTACCATACAAATGTTTCTAGTTTTATGTCTTCTTTCTTATATATATATATATATATATTATATATATATATATATATATATATATATATATATATATATATATATATATATTAATATATATATATATATATATATATATATAATATATAATATATAAGCTCTATAAAAATTTTAAGCTGCCCCCCCCTTGCTTGGAAGCTGGCGACGCCCATGGCGCAGAGTAATCGAAAATATTCTGCGTAAACTCTGTTTAGACTTAATGTTGCCGAGGAGAGAGATTGGGTTCGTCCATTTGAGTTTTGGATCCTAAAACATGGCATCAGAGTAGTTTGTTAGAAGGTTCGTCAGGGTAATGAATTCCTGGCAGGCGTAGGAAGTCCTTCAGTGTGAAAATGCTGGATTCGAATCTAAAATCTGTCTGACCTCAGTTTGGAGTCATTACGATAACTGTGCCATGGTTTGAACCAGTTTTTTTTTGTCTCTGTTTGGCAATGTTTCAAAGTGATGTTTTCCATCACGTTGGTTTTCCATCGTCTGATTGATGGATCTTTCCTTTTACCATTAATGCGACAATTAAAAGTAATCCTGTGCTATAGTTGCTATGGTCCGAGTCATCGGAGAGGAAGAGGAGTTGCATCAACACCTGCCATTATTAAGAAAAAAAATTAAACATTTTCTAACTTTTAAAAATAAGAGCTTGAAACTCTAGCCTGACACAGTTGTGTGACACTGCTTTTAAAATTTATCCACTCCTTCTTGATTGACCTTCTTTGATGCTCGTCTTGTTCGGTGGCTCTGATAGCCACTTTTCTTATTCTTTGTCAGTGTGAAATGAGTCTGATATTTATATCTGACTCTTTTATTATATGCGACCAAAAGATATAAGCGGTTTATAGAGCTAAAGAAAGCCTAAAAAAACAATTAAAATCAAATGATAATACATAGTCAATAAACGATATATGTGCCAAAATAAGGAGGTAAAATAACATTAAAAATTTATAATATTTATAAAATGCACTCAGTCTAGAGGTTTGAATACCAACTAAATGCTACATAAAGGATTGAAAGTTTGGAAAATAATAACATGGTGAAAAATTTACAAAGATCCATAAAATGTAGAGAGGGAAAGTACTTCTAAAAAATGACTATAAAAATCTTTAAAAATTTTAGCTTTAAAGTCTTTATTGACAATAATAATAATAATAATAATAATAATAATAATAATAATAATAATAATAATAATAATAATAATAATAATAATAATAATAATAATAATAATAATAATAATAATATAATAATATAATATATATAATAATAATAATAATAATAATAATAATAAATAATAATAATAATACTATAATAAATATCAAGCAGTAAAATCTAAGAAGACTTGGTTCATCATAATTTTAGTTCCAAATAATAAGCAAAGGTGGAGGGCATCAAGTTTCGATGCTAATAACAATGATGATTATAATAGTAAAAAAAAGAAAGTAAATAATAATAATAATATTAATAATATATTACTAATAATAATAATAATATAATAATAATAATCATAACAATCATAATAATAATAATATAATAATAATAATAATAATAATAATAATATACCAATAATAATATAATAATATAATAAATAATAATAATAATAATAATAATAATAATAATAATAAAATACTACTTCTACTACTACTACTACTACTACTACTACTACTACTACTACACTATTACTCCCTAATTCCTCCTAATATATAATAATAATATAATAATATAATAATAATAATAATAATAATAATAAATATAATAATAATATATAATATAGTAATTAATAATAATAATAATAATAAATAATAATAATAATAATAATAATAATAATAATAATAATAATAATAATAATAATAATAATAATAATAATAATAATAATATAAAATTTGTAACAGATCAGAATTACATTAATCTAGCTTCATTAAAGTGAAGAATTTTTGGTTTAAAGATAAGAAAATAAATAATAATAATATAATATAATAATAATAGTAATAATAATAATAATAATAATAAATAATAATAAATAATAATAATAATAATAATAATAATAATAATAATAATAATAATAAAATAATAATAATAATCGCTAGATTTCAAGACAACTATTTAAGAATTAATTTTAAAATCTTTTTAAATAATTTAGCTTTAATGTTTGATGTCATAATTGAAATCTCAATTATTTGAAATATATCAATAATAATATTTAATTAATAATGTCTATAATAATGAGAAAAAAATGAGTGTATCTTTCTTAGCTTTTAGTACAATAGTAAGAATTGGCACTGGAGATTGTTAATTGTAAAGTTTTAATAATAATAATAATAATAATAATAATAATAATAATAATAATAATAATAATAATAATAATAATAATAATAATAATAATAATAATAATAATAATAATAATAATAATAATAATAATAATAATAAAAATGGTGAACACTTTAACATAGCTAAAAAAAAACTTACGATTTAATTAGTATTGAGACTTAAGAATAAAATTTAAATAATCATGACAATAATAAATTAGAGGTCGAACGTATAACAAATCTTTTGCAACAATTTGTAAGAGCACGTTTTTATTATTTTAAGAGAAAAAAATAATAAAATTTTAGTTGTTGCACTTAATATTTTAAGATTATTAAAAAAAAAATTTAAAATGTAATAATATTATCAATCACCGTGAGTAAAACAAAAGTTGTTTCCTAGAAGTTAAAATATATTGACGCACTTTAAATTTGTGATTAACTTTTTCTGAAAATGTTGCTTTAAAAGAAATGCGTCATATTAAAATTTTAAGGATGCAACTACTTTAAAATCATGTTATTTTTATGTGTCAAAAAAAACATTGTTACTTATATAGTAAAAAAAAAACAAGTGAAAAACTCTTACCAATCTGGAAGG
>JABUQX010008575.1:12500-15000 GCA_015478945.1 Trachelipus rathkii
GCCTTCTGGACGACGGGGTAGGACTATTTCCCCCCCTCTGGGGAGGGTCTCCGGAACCCCGCTCTTTGGTATTTGGGGGGTCCTCCGCCCCTCCCCTACGGGGTATGGAAACGTCCCCTCTGTCCCACCGTCGGCTCGAGCCCTAAAAATTCATACGCTGATTCCATATATGTTTTTAGTTTTCTTCACCTATCGTAGTTTTGGAGATATAAAAAAAAAATAAAAAATTTTTTTCATTTTCCATAACAAATTTCATTTTCTGATTCCATATATGTTATCAGTTTTCTTGTACCTATCTTAGTTTTCGAGATATCATGCGGGTAACTTCTTTAGTTTGGCCTGAGAATAGGTTAGGCTACGTTACGTTAGGTTATTTTTGAGTTGTTACTTTAGATTATGTTAGGTTAGGTTACGTTAGATTAGGTTAGGTTACGTTACGTTAGGTGTTACCTCTACATTCCTTGTTGATTAACTATTGCTTATGAAGTTTTCATGCGTTTTCTTGTGCTTGCTGTTTCTTCACATGTGTTAACATATCGTTTTTAAATGTACATGGTAGCTGCATGCTCTTGGGATTTTATTTTTAATTTTGCCTCATTCGCTTTCGATGGTATTGGTATCGAAAAAAAATTTGTCTACTTTCCTGTATATTTTACATTATGTTCGTCATTTTCTGCATTTCTTATTACTCTCAATTAATTTTTTACATTACAAATAAGCTAGTAACTCTACATCACTTTGACATATTAAAAATATATCTCCAACAGTTACGGATAGCATGACCCTACACTAATCTCTTCAAAAGACACTGAACGTTACACATGTTCTTTTCCTTATATGTTTTATTGAATTTCAATAAATGGGAAAAACTAGTTCGAAACAGAATCCACAAAAAAAATTACTTACTTTGCAAAACAGAGGGCGTCTCGGTATATTTTCTGTAGTGCAAATATCTTACCCGAAATAAGAGAAAGTAGATCCATGTCGGTTAGATCGAAATATACTGCATCGTCCATCCACATAGGTTAGGTTAAGTTTTACTGCATCGTCGATCCATATAAGTTAGGTTGCGGTTTACTGCCCTCTAAGCTCAGGTTATGATATGTTTTGTTAAGTATGCACAAAATCTATATATGAAAAAAAAACAATCGGAACGTATATTTAACCCCCAAACATTATTTTCTACGTTACCTTAAATTCTTTCACCAGCTAGCACTAAAATCCTGTTTTCTTTGTCAGTGCAATGAATTTTTGCTAATTTATTACTAAATTTTGAACATTTTCAAATTTCGCATCTTCATGTCGGCGTTCAAAACTGCAAGTATCATATACTAACAATATGTGATAAAAAGGTAAAAAAACAATTTTCATCTGCGCCATGAGACTCATAGGTCTCATATATATATATATATATATATATATATATATATATATATATATATTATTTCTATTATATATATATATATATAGTTAAAAAAAAAGTAGGTATATATAACTATATCTATATATATATATATATATATATATATATATATATATATATATATATATATAAATTATATAAATATAAATATATATATATATATATATATATATATATATATATATATATATATATATATATATATATATATATATATATATATATATATATATATATATATATATATATATATATATATATATATGGTCAGAGTGTCTAAAGCTGACATCATGTAACTCGAGAATGGCAGCACCTACAGTAAAACAAATTATATATTTGGAATCAGCGGAAAATTCTAAGGAGGGGTTTTTAATTTTTTTTTTTTTTATTCGTCGGAAATATTTTTAAAAAAAATTTTTTTTCATTGCCCTTACCCATTCGTTCAGACAGGACAGAGGGGGACGTAGTTCCGTTGTCCACTGGGAGTGATAGAGAGACCCTGACTCCTGCCATCTTTGCAGTTTACCCTATGGTATTCCTTTAGTTAAAAAAAATTTTACTTCCTTTGCACTTTGGTATTACTTTAACTAAAGGAATACCATAGGGTAAAACTGCAAGATGAGACGAGCTGGTCTTCGGCCTCCTGGTGGACGATTTGGGGATCTCTTCCTCTGTTCCCCTGTCGGCTTGAGCCCCTTAAATAGGTGGAAAAAGTTTTTAAAAAGATTAATGAATAACAAAAAAAAAATAAAAATAAATAAATAAATAAATAAAACCCTCCTGTAAATTTTCCGCTGATTCCCAATAAATAATTTTTTTACTGTATGTGCTGCCGTTCTCGAGTTACATGATGTCAGCTTTAGAAACTCTGACCTAAATATATATATATATATATATATATATATATATATATATATATATATATATATAGTATATATAGTATATATATATATATATACATATATATATATATATATATATATAAAGAAGAGTATATATATATATAAATATATATATATATATATATATATATATATATATATATATATATATATATATATATATATATATATATAT
>JABUQX010008575.1:25000-27500 GCA_015478945.1 Trachelipus rathkii
ATATATATATATATATATATATATATATATTTTTTGTTACGTTAGCATATAGTCGATGGTCTGTATGATAATCGGACGAGGTCATGATACATTTTTTTTTTTTTTTTTTTTTTGCTAAATGTTACTGTGTCTTTGTAAGATTAACGTTAATATGTTAGAGATATGCTTGAAAAAGTAAGAATAGGTTACGTTTTGCATGCAATGTTAGTTACTTTACTGGTGTTAAGTGTGGAACTTTGTTAATGTTAACAGTTTATTCGTGTGTAAGTTGTGTTAGGTTTGTCTTTGTACATTATTTTCTTAGTTCATGTTACGCTATGTTAGCTTTATTGATGTGGAAACTTTGTTACGTTAGAGTATATTCGTTGATCAGTATGATAATTAACCAATGTTGTGATAAATTTTTGCTAAATGTTACTGTGTCAGTGTAAGATTAACGTTAATATGTTAGAGATATGCTTGAAAAAGTAAGAATAGGTTACGCTTTGCAGGCAATGATATTACTATTATGTGCTAAGTGTAGAACTTTGTTAACAGTTTATTCGTGTGTTGTGTTAAGTTTGTCTTTGTACATTATTTTCTTAGTTCATGTTACGCTATGTTAGCTTTATTGATGTGAAACTTTATTACGTTAGAGTATATTCGTTGGTCAGTATGGATAATCGGACAAGGTTATGATACATTTTTGCTAAATGTTACTGTGTTAGTGTAAGATTAACGTTAATATGTTAGAGATATGCTTAAAAATATGAATAGGCTACGTTTTGCATACAAGGCTAGTTACTTTAATGGTGTTAAGTGTGGAACTTTGTTAATGTTAACAGTTTATTCGTGTGTAAGTTGTGTTAGGTTTGTCTTTGTACATTATTTTCTTAGTTCATGTTACGCTATGTTAGGTTTATTGATGTGGAAACTTTATTACGTTAGAGTATATTCGTTGATCAGTATGATAATTAACCAGTGTTGTGATAAATTTTAGTTAAATATTACCATGTTAATATAAATTAACATTGTTATGTTAGAGATATGCTTGAAAAAGTAGGAATAGGTTACGTTTTGCATACAATGGTAGTTACTTTACTGGTGTTATGATAGAACTTTGTTAATGTTAGCATTTATTCGTAGAGTATATTCGTTGATCAGTATGATAATTAACCAGTGTTGTGATAAATTTTAGTTAAATGTTACTGTGTTAGTGTAAGATTAACGTTAATATGTTAGAGATATGCTTGAAAAAGTAAGAATAGGTTACGTTTTGCATACAAGGCTAGTTACTTTACTGGTGTTAAGTGTGGAACTTTGTTAATGTTAACAGTTTATTCGTGTGTAAGTTGTGTTCATGTTACGCTATGTTAGCTTTATTGATGTGGAAACTTTATTACGTTAGAGTATATTCGTTGATCAGTATGATAATTAACCAGTGTTGTGATAAATTTTAGTTAAATGTTACTGTGTTAGTGTAAGATTAACGTTAATATGTTAGAGATATGCTTGAAAAAGTAAGAATAGGTTACGCTTTGCATGCAATGTTAGTTACTTTACTGGTGTTAAGTGTGGAACTTTGCTAATGTTAACAGTTTATTCGTGTGTAAGTTGTGTTAGGTTTGTCTTTGTACATTATTTTCTTAGTTCATGTTACGCTATGTTAGCTTTATTGATGTGGAAACTTTATTACGTTAGAGTATATTCGTTGATCAGTATGATAATTAACCAGTGTTGTGATAAATTTTAGTTAAATGTTACTGTGTTAGTGTAAGATTAACCTTAATATGTTAAGAGATATGCTTGAAAAAGTAAGAATAGGTTACGTTTTGTATGAATTGTTAGTTACTTTACTGGTGTTAAGTGTGGAACTTTGTTAATGTTAACCGTTTATTCTTGTTTAAGATGTGTTGGGTTTGTCGTTGTGGGTTATATTCATAGTTCAGATGATGCTAAGTAAGCTTTATTAATGTGAAAACTTTGTTACGTTAGCATATATTGATTGATCTTTGTATAAAGAACTTGATTTTATGTTATGTTTATCCAAAATGATACTCGAAATGTGACTTGAATCAATAGATCAATAGATCAATAGATCAAGGATGAACAGGAGGGTGGCGGGATGGTGGTTTGATTTACTGATTTACTGATTTAGGGTATGTAAAACGTTACAATTTTAGTAAAAAATATGACTTGAATCAATAGATCAATAGATCAATAGATCACAACTGGACAGGAGGGTGGCGGGATGGTGGTTGGATGGTGGTTTGATTTACTGATTTACTGCTTTAGGGTATGTAAAACGTTACAATTTTAGTAAAAAATATGACTTGAATCAATAGATCAATAGATCAATAGATCAATAGATCACAGGAGGGTGACAGGAAGGTAGATGGATGGTGTTTGATTTACTGATTTACTGCTTTAGGGTATGTAAAAAACGTAAATTTGTAAGTTATAAACAAAAAGAATAAGAAATTTTATTTATTGATGGTTCTGAAACCATTATTTTCGAAAT
>JABUQX010008576.1:0-20000 GCA_015478945.1 Trachelipus rathkii
CAAGGAGATGCGATTTTTTGAGAAAAAATCAAATTTTGAATTTTGGATTTTTTTGGATTTTTTGGATTTTTTCGAGAAATTCGTGACGTCACGCGAAATATAATTTGTAACAAACTTTTTTTTTTAAGTTCGATTAAGTATTATTTTTAACCCTAGGCCCTAACTCTGGGTTGAAAATCTTAAAATAGGGCTTATAGTCTATGAAAAAATGAAACTAAAGAGTGTTTTTTGTAATAATGATAATATGTTACATCAGAAATAAAAGAAACATGTTGGAAACAGATCTTTTGTTGACATTTTTTATAGTGTAGAAATTTTAAACAGAGTCTCTAACATATCAATACTAATTTTTTATTTTTAAAATTAAATCACTTAAATTATAAAAAAAAAAAATTAAAAATATATATAAAAACAAAAAATCAAATAAGCAAAAAATCATGATTTTTTGGGAGCAAAAAAAAGTGAAAAAATCAGCTGAAAAAATCAATTGATTTTTTGTGTTAATAATTATAGTAATATCATTAGAGGGCCTATTTAGAGACCTTTTATTGGTTACTCGTAAAATAAATAGACTTTCTATTATAATTTTTTTTTTTAACTAAAGAATACCCCCAAGGGTATACTGCACCGTGGCAGGAGTCCGGGTTCTCGGCTTCCGGGGAACTACGGGGTAAGACTAATTCCCCCCTCCGGGGGGGGTCTCCGGAACCGTCTTTGGTATTTGGGTGTCGCGGGGTTCCTCCGCTCCCTAGCGAGTATGCACATGCACATGCACATACACATACACATTATATTATATTATTATTACATATTATTATTAAGGAAATCGAATCTGAGGCGAAAAACGATCCCTGTAAGGGATCGTCTTTTTTTACGGCACTTTGACTTTGCTTCCGCGTGGTTGCTTTTCGCATGCGGTCAGACCCTCCCGACTTGATTGCCAGCAGCCTTCCGAGAGACTTATCGTATCGTGTTAAAATTTGGAGGATGTTAGATGGTAACATAACCTCGGTGTATACGAAGGTGACACCATGTTCCCCCCGAAGGGGGATTCCACCCCAAACATAAATATTGACGTAGAAAGTGAACTCGGTAATAACAACTTCAATATAAGTACTCCATCAATATATGGGTTAATTCCGTACACACCCAATAGGAGGTCACCACCCTAAACTGAATCTTGACATAGAACGACGAAACCTACATCAGAAAAAAATAAAAATAAATAAATAATATAAAAAATAAATAAAATTTCTATTAAATTTTTTTATAACTTACAAATTACGTTTTTACATACCTAGATTTGTAAATCACTAATCAAAACCACTATCACTCCTCCTGCCATTGGATCTATTGATATTGATTAGGTAATTTTTTAAAATTGTAGGTTTTACACATACCCTAAAGCAGTAAATCAATAACTCAAACGCACTATCCACTCCCTCCTGACATCTGGATCTAATTGATCATTGATTAAGGTCAACATTTTTTATAAAATTGTAAGTTTACATCTTCCTAACAGTAAATCATAAATCAAAATCAAACACTATCCAACCTCCCTCTTGACCATCTGTGATCTATTGATCTATTGATTAAGGTCATTTTTTACTAAAATGTACGACGTTTTACATACGCTAAAGCAGTAAATCACAATCAAACACTATCCACTCCCTCCTGTCCAGTTCGTGATCTATTGACTATTGATTAAGGTCAATATTTTTTACTAAAATTGTAACGTTTTACATACTACATCGAAGTCAGTAAAATCAAGACCACCATCTGCCACCATCCTGTCACCCTCTGTCCATGCCTTGATCTATTGATATTGATTCAGAGTCACAATTTCGATATCATTTTTGGATAAACTATAAGCATAAAAATCAAAGTTCTTTATAACAAAGATAAATAATATACGCTGACTAACAATTTTACATTAATAAAGCGTACTAGTCACTCTGAATCTATGAAATATAACCCCAAGGTAACTGACACATCTTAAACAGGAATAACTGTTCATCGTTAACATAGTTTCAAGCGACTTAACACCCGTAAGTAGCTAATATAGGCATCAAGACGTAACCTATTCTTACTTTTCAAGCATTTCGTAACATTATTAAATCGGTTGACTTACACGACACAGGTACACATTTAGCGAAATTGTGATCACAACATGTGGTTATGTGACATAGCTGATGCAACGGAAATACTTAACATAATAAGTTTACGGATCAATAAAGGCTAACGGTGGAGCGTAATGAACTGAGGAAGGGATAGATGTGAAGAAAGACAGAACTACACACATTTAAGCAAGAATTAAGCATTCAACATAACAAAGTTCCCACTTAACAACAGTAAAGTAACTAACATAGCCTACAAAGACGTAACATACTTACACTTTTTCAAAACATACATCTTCTACATATTAAGTACCTTAACCTGACACAGTAAGCATTTACAAAATTTACCATAAATTGTCTAATTATCAATACAGATTCAATGAGTAATACTAACGAACAAAGTTTTCTTCACATTAATAAAGATTACTTAACATCATCTGACCTAAGAATATAACCCACACGACAACTTAGCACATTTAAACAGGAATAAACTGGTAACGCTAACAAAGTTCAGTCACTGTACACCGTAAAGTAACTAACGAGACCAAGTAAAACATAATCATTCATACTTTAATTCATCGCATATTCTCAACATGACAATGTTAACTTTTACATTAACATAGTAATTATTTAACAAAAGATTAGCATAACCTACTCTGACAGCATAATACTAATACCTAATGGGTAATGGCAAAGAAAGTAAGTTTTACTCTCTGTACAAGCAAACCTATGAGCATAACGTACTTAACACACAACAACCAAACGAATAAACAGCTATCATTACCAACTTAATAAAGCGAACATAAGCGGGCAGTAAAACAAGTTTTCATTTTATAACATATAATTTCATTGAAAAGTGCATTATATTAAAAACATAAGTTTATTTAAATATAATTAATTCATTCTAACAGAAAACATAGGATTCAAGTTGGGTACGTTCTATATATCTTCTCTAAAGATTTCCAACACCCTTTGAAAGAATTAAGTATAAAGGCTTCAGTAGACTAAACCATTTTGCGGATATTTTGATTCAATCAGCACTCATTCTCATCATACAAGAGAGAAGTAAACTCTTTCCACAGCTGATTAGTTAACGCATTCCTGTAATACTGCATTATCGGGATAACCAAATGTTTCGGGTGTAAATAATCATAGAATTACACCATGCTGCAATGTATTATGTCTCGAAGTAATGTCAAATCGTTAAGATGTGATGTAATCGTTTTTTATTTAAGCAAATTGCTGTAATATTTTCAGGTGTTCGAACTGTGAAACCTATACATGTGCGATAGAAGGTCACACAATCGATGGGTTTCCAGTAGTGGCGTACATCAAGGGTTTTAATATTGTCACACGACGAGAACACAACGTCTATTCTATTAGAACCACTTATGTTGTCTTCCCAGTTAGATATTTCACTAAGCGTTGATCTTTCGGATAACAAACACTTATCCTCTACCCATGCAGCTGCGATATCGATAATCTTGATGAATCCATCAGCACAAACGAATAAAGGTCTATTAGTTTTGACCCTTTGGGCAGGAACATACAACGCAAGTAACGACTGCCAATTTGGTTACGATTAAATATTAAATACACATCGTTGGGACGATACGAAGCTCCTCGTGAAGATATCAACAACAGGGTAGAGATGCGAGGAGATGTCATCGTACCAGTACAGCGAAAAAAATGTCCTACTGAGGAAATCGTATGCGTAAACAACCTTTATAGGTAATGAGATTCTTTCTTTCAGCCAATCAGAAGAAAGTAAACAAGAATACGACATACGAACGAACATATCAGTTCAAAAGGGGTATATATTCTCGTTGACAACAAACAAAACAAACAGACAACACAAAAACAACACAACAACAACAACAACAAATAACATAGTACAAAATAAGTTCTTTATATACCAAACCAACGCATATATGCTAACGTAACATTGGTTTTCCACATTAATTAAAGCTAAATAGCATACAAGAATAGATAAATGTACAATAACAAATTAACACACTTACGCTAGAATAACAAACTAACATTTAGCAAGTTCCATATTCAAAGCAATAAAGTACCTAGCAAGCATAAAATAACGTAACTATTCAACACTTTTTCAACCATATCTCTAACATATCAATGTTATTAGAATTAACACTGATTTACGTAGCATTTCGAGAATCATTTCGGATAAACATAGGCAAAATGAGTTTTAAATATAACCATCGAATATATGCAGCAAACAGAGTTTTCAACATTAATAAAGATTATTAACATATTGACACGATTATAACCACAACGACAAGCTTAACACAAGTCTTAAACACAATATGCAGTCAAACATTACAAAGTTCCAACTTAACGCAGTAAAGTAACAACATTGTATGCAAAACTACCTAATTCTTACTTTTTCACTAAGCATACTCTAACATATTAAGTAATCTTAACTGACACAGTAACATTTAACAAATTACCACAACGGTGGAATTATCATACGATCAACGAAATAATAAAAAGTTTTCCAACATAACAAATATAACAAAAGTTTTATCTGACAGCATAAAAATAAGTTCTTTGAATAAAATAATATAGTAATAGCGTAATAGTTTACTGATTTTTTAAAGCAGTAAATTAGTAAATCAATCAATCAACTACCATCTCTGTGAGACCTACCATTCCACGCTGTAGATCTATGAATCTATGATTCAAGTCATATTTCGAGTATCATTTGGATAAACATACATAAAATAAGTTTCTTTATATACTGACCTATCGAATATATGATCACCACAAAGTTTTAGCATCATATAAAGCTAACATATCATAACCGCAACTAGGACTTAATGTACATATTAAACCTAACTACCTGCCGTATGATAACAGCTAAGGTCCTGCAAAATTCCCCACTTTTCAAAGGTAAAGTGGCTACAGGTCCTACAATACTCGATATGTTCCCACGTTTTTCCCTAAAATCAGCAACGAGGTAAAGCATATTTCTACACAGAATCCTTAACATGTGACGATTACAAAGATACATCATCTTGAACTATGAATTGAACAATACCTTCATCAAAGTGTCAACTCGTTAGTATATACATCATTTGAACTACGAATAAACGTAGACATTAGCAATATTCTCGGGCAAACCTAACATTACTCAAACTTAACCTAGGCTCACGTTTCTAAAACATCATCGTCAGTTAACACAGTAATATTTACAAAAACTCAACATTTCTCTAACAAATCAGTGTTTATCATTGTCATAGTAATATTTTACATAACGTACCTAACTTACGAATAAACAGTTTTTCATCAATCCAAGAGTATCTAAAGAGCACATTACTCGAGAGAAAACCCAAGGGGGATGCGCCCCTTGTAAGGGTGTGAATCCTGCGAGGGGGATCACCCGAAGGGGTGTAAGCGGGTTTTGGCGTCAGCCCGAAGGGCTGGGCCTTCCCCTCCTTCGAGGGGTAAAGCCGCTTATGCTATGTCAGGAAAAAATTTTGTTATTTTTTGTTAATGTTTGGTAAAACTTTGTTATAATCTCGTTGATCTGTATGATAATTACACACGGTTGTGGTAAAATTTGGTTAAATGTTATGTGTCAGTGTAGATTAATACGTTAATAGTTAGAGATATGCTTGAAAAAGTGAAGAAATAGGTTACGTTTTGCACTTTACAATTTAGTTATCTTAACTGCGTTAAGTGTGGAACTTTGTTAATGTGAACAGTTTTTCGTGTTTAAGATGTGTTAAGTTTGTCGTCGTTGTGGTTATAATCGGTAGTTCAGATGATGTTAATAATTTTATTAATGTGAAACTTTGTAATGTTAGCATATATTGATGGTTAGTATATAAAGAACTCATTTTCGCTATGTTTATCCGAATGATACTCTAAATGCTACGTAATCAGTTTGTTAATGTAAGATTAACATTGATATGTTAGAGATGCTTGAAAAAGTGTGATAGGTTACGTTGTATGCTGTTGCTCGGTACTCTTATTGCTGTAAGTATAGGAATTTGTAATGTTATGTTTATTCTAGCGTAAGGTGTGTAGAATTTGTTATTGTACAATTATATTCTTTAGTTCTGGTGAAATGCTTATGTTGCTTTATTAATGGAAACAATGTAGTAGCATATATTCGTTGGTTGTAATAAAGAATTTATTTTTGTACTATGTTATTGTTGTTGTTGTTGTTGTTGTTGGTCTTGTTGTTTGTTGTTGTTGTTGTTTTGTGTTGTTGTTGTTGTTGTTGTTGTTGTGTTGTGTTGTGTTGTTGTTGTGTTGTTGTTGTTTTGTGTCTAAGAGTATATACCCTTTTGAACTGATATGTTCGTTCGGTAGTTTATTCTTTGTTTACTTTCTCTGTTGGCTGAAAGAAAAGAATCTCATACTTATAAGGGTGTTTACCATGACGATGTCGTCAGTAGGACTTTTTTTCGCTGTACTGGTACGATGAATCTCCTCGCATCTCTACACTGTTGTTGATATCTTCACGAGGAGCTTCGTTAATCCCAACGATGTGTCATTTATATTAATCGTAAACCAAATGGCATCGTTACGTTCTTGTGTTTTGCAAAGGTCAATAATAGACTTATTCGTTGTGCTATGATCATCAAGATTACGATTATGCACTGCATGGTAGAGGGATAAAGTGTTTGTTATCCGAAAGATCAACGCTTAGTGAAATATCTAACTGGGAAGACAACATAAGTGGTTCTAATAGAAAAGACGTTGTGTTCTCGTCGTGTGACAATATTGAAACCCTTGAGGTACGCCAATACTGGAAACCCATCGATTGTGTGACCTTTATGCGTACGTGTATAGGTTCAGTTCGAACATCTGAAAAAATTACAGCATTGCTTAAATAAAAAACGAATTAACATCAATCTTAATGATGTTGAACATTACTGAGAATAATTACATATAGCACTGGTTAATCTATGATATTACACGAACATGTGGTTTCCCGTATAATGCAGAATACAGAAATGCGTTAGTATTAAGGAAATCATTTTTACTTTCTGTAATGAGAGAATGAGTGCTGCTGAATAAAAGCCGAAAAATGGTTTAGTGTAGCTGAAGGCATTTAAACTTACATTCTTTCAAAGGGGGTTGAATCTCTGGAGATATTTACCCAACTTGAATCCTAAGTTCTCTGATTAGATGAATTAATATATTTAAAATAAACTTATGTTTTATATAAACATCTTTTCAAGAAAATAATGTTATAAAAGAAAACTTGTTTTCTTCCCGTTATGCTCGATTTTATTGACTAAGTTGTTTAATGATAGCGTTTATGTGGTGTTGTGTGTTAAGTACGTTATGCTCAAGTTAAGCTTACAGAGAGTAAAAACTTTAACTTTCTTTGAATTACCCATTGAAGGTATTAGTATTATGCGGGTCAGGTAATGGGTTATGCTAAATTTTTTGTTAAATATTACTATTTTAAGGTAAAAATAATGTCATGTTGGAGATATGGATGATAAAGTATGAATGGATTATGTTTTTGTGTCTGCGTTTTACTTTACTGGTGTTAAGTGCTGAACTTTGTTAGCTGTTAACCATTTATTCCTGTTTAAGATGTGCTAAGTTTGTCGTTGTGGGTTATATTCCTAGTTCAGATGATGCTAAGTAAGCTTTTATTAATGTGAAAACTTTGTTACGTAGGCATATTCGTTGGATTGTATGATAATTAGACAATGTTATGGTAAATTTTTGCTAAAATGTTACTGTGTCAGTGTAAGGTTAACGTAATATGGTAGAGATAGTTTGAAAAAGTGTAGTAGGTTCGTCTTTGGTGATGCTATTTAGTTAACTTTACTGTTGTTAAGATGGGAACTTTGTTAATGTTGTGCTTATTCTTGCTTAAGGATGTGTTAGGTTTGTCTTTGTACATTATTTCTTGTATGTGTTCCTCATGTTGGCTTATTGATGTGAAACCTTATGTATGTTAGAGTATATTTCGTTGATCAGTATGATTATTACCAAAGTGTTGTTGATAAATTTTTTGCTTAATGTTACGTGTTCAGGTAAGGGTAACGATAATATGTGTAGAGATATGCTTGAAAAAGTGAAGAATAGGTTACGTCCTTTGCATGATATTCTACTTCTACGGGTGTTAAGTGTAAACTTTGTTAACGATAGAACAGTTTTATTCTGTTTTAAGATGTGTCAGGTTTACCGTTGTGGTTATATTCATATTGTTCGATGATGCTAAGTACGCTTTATTAATGTGAAAACTTGTTACGTTAGCAATATTGATTTATCTTTGTATAAAGAACTTGATTTATGTTATGTTTATCCAAAATGACACTCGAAAATGTGACTTGTAATCAATTAGATCAATAGATCAATAGATCATGGATGGACAGAGAGGGTGATCAGGATGGTGGGCAGATTGTGGTTTGATTTTACTGATGTTAACTGATTTTTGTTAAGTAAAACGTTCAATTTAGTAAAAAATATGACCTTAATCAATAGATCACATAGATCACACTGGACAAGGAGGGAGTTGGATAGCTGGTTTGATGTTAAGTGATTTACTGCTTGGGTATGTAAAAACGTTACAATTTTAGTAAGAAGATCAATAGATCATAGATCAATAGATCACAGATGGTCGGGAGGGAGGGTTGGATAGTTGTTTGATTTAGTGATTTACTGCTTTAAGGTGTGTGAAACGTTACAATTTTAGTAAATTTTTTTGACTAAACATAGATCAATAGATCATGATGGTCAGGAGGGAAGGTTGGATAGTTGGTTTGATTTTAGTGATTTACTGCTTTAAGGTATGTAAACGCTACAATTTTAGTAAAAATTTGGCCTTAATTAGATCAATTGATCACAGATGGTCAGGAGGGAGTTGGATAGTGGTTTGATTTAGTGATTTACTGCTTAAGGTATGTAATGTATACGTAAATTTGTAAGTTATAAAACAAAAAGAATAAGAAATTTTATTTATTATTTATTTATTTTATTTTTATTTTTTCTTGATGTAGGTTTCGTCGTTCTATGGTCAAGATTTCAGGTTTGACGGGGTGGTGACGCCTCTTTGGGTGTGTAATGGATATTTAAAACCCATAATATGAATGTGAGTACTTATATGAAGATTGGATACCGAGTTTCAGCTTTCTACGTCACTATTTAATGTTTTGAAGGGCCGGGTGGGAATCCCTTGGGGAATCCATGGGTGTCACTTCGTATACACGAGGTTATGTTCGCCTACCATCCTCCAAATGTTTAACAGATACGATAAGTTCTCGGAGGCTGGCTGGCAATAAAGTCGGGTCTGAAACCGGATGCGAAGATAGCAACCAAGGCTGGAAGGGCAAAGTCAAAGTGCGTTAAAAAACGATCCCTTTACAGGGATCGTTTTTTTCGACTCAGGATTCGATTTCTTCGAAATCGAATCTTCGACGCTAATAAATAAATAATAATGTGTGAATGTGTATGCGACGTGCGGTGCTCACGCGCTGCCGTAATCTCGGACGACGAGATTACGTCATCACGCTGGAAACCTAACTCTCGTTAGGCTTAACTCAATCTCGGGGTTGGAAAGCCAAAAAGGTATAAACGCGGGCGTAGCGGCTACGCTCCTCGGGGGTGACCCCCTCTATATACATCCTAGAGACTTGAAATTTACACGGTTCGGAGCTTATCACATCTAGCTATATTCAAGTTTGAAGCAATATCTTATTCCTTCCATATCGAAAGGGTGGTCTCGTAGCGGACGTCCGCACACTATACTATATATTTTTATAAATATATATATATTATATATATATATATAATATATTATATATAATATATATAATATATAGTATATATATATTATATTAATATATATTATTATTATATATAGTATATAAATATATAAATAATTAAAAAAATAAAAGGATTCATTCAATTTAGGCCTGTCATTATCGGCCATACTCCTTACAAAATAATAAGTGGGTGTGGCCTAATAAATGTACGTACTGAAATCTGCTATTAAAATATCACTAGCTATTAAAATAATATACTCTTGTACTTATATTTATATAATTTTATGAAATAATACGATATATTAGTAACCCTTAGCATAAAATTACGTAAAATTTAAATCTTTTGGCAATCATTTCGACGACGTGCTTGGCATAAAGATTTGTTTGGTAAAACAAAATATTCTCCGCGCCCGCCGTTTGCCATTCCTGAATGGAGATTAAGAACGGGCGCCTGTCTGTGACGTTTACATGACGTCAGAAGTGCGCAAACGGGCTCTGGAAAAGATACATGTGTCCTGAGTGCCGTCCGGGTGCAGTTCGGGGCTTCTGGAAAGCAGCTTGGATCACGATGGACATGGGACAAATTAACTGGGGTACATGACCGACCATAAGCGAAATATGGCATTCCAGCAAATGGTGCTCATATATAAAGAAGAGAAGAAATGCTAGAGGTTCTCTTCTACTTGGTTCGCAGTTTAATGTAAGAGGTTGGAGTTAAAAAATTGTTGTAATTGTATATATTGTGTTGTTTTCTGTTGTAGAAAATGTTTTCTATGTTGAATTAAAGTATTTGTTCCTGTTAAAGGAAACATGTATATACAAGTTCATTGTCGTTGTTGCTGTTTCGAGAGCTATTCATCCAACCTTCTTGCCTGTTCTACTACTCTCCACCATCTTGATTTTCAATCAATATGTTGTTGAAAATTGAGGTGGGGGTTTAGATTTGGTGTGGGGGGATGTAAAGGTGAGCATGAAAGACAAATTCTGCTGGTCATTCGCTGTTGTCCAGTGGGAGGCGAGTACGAAGAAACAAAGATATATTATATTGGGTTGGACTGAGTGGAGGCTTTTTGCCCATGTCATTTATTGTTTCATCTACTGTTCTCCCGTGGACACGAGAATCATTAATGTTTCTCTCTTTTTTAGTTTGTCTGGACTATATATAATATATATATTATATATATATATATATATAATATTTTTATATATATATTATATATATGATATATTATATATATATATATATATATATATAATATATATATTTTATATATAGATATAATATATATATATAATTATATAATATATATATATATATATATATATATATATATATACTATATATATATAATATATATTTATATATATATATTATATATATATATATATAATATATATATATATATATATAATATATATATATATATATATATATATATATATATATATATATATATATATATAATATATATATATAGTAATATATATAATGTATTATATATATTATATATATAATATATATATATTAATATATAATATATAATATTTATTATATATATATATATATATATAATATATATTATATATATTATATATATATATATGGGCGCGGGCAGTGGGCAAGTAAGGCAATCCCCCCCTGGAATTTCAAAGCTTTTTGCTCGGCTGAAAAAAATTTCAAAGCTTTTTCTTTGCTGAAAAAAAAATTATATATATATATATATATATATTACATCATATATATAATATATATATATATATATATATATATATATATATATATTATATATATATTATATATTATATATATATATAAATTTATATTTATTATTAATATATATATATAGTATATATATATATATATATATAATATATATTAATATATATATAATATATAATATAATTTTAATATATATATATAATATATATATAATTATATATATACTATTTATATTATTATATATATATATATATTATATTATATATATTATATATATATAATATTATATATATATATAATATATATATATATTATATAATATAATTTATATACTGTGGCGGTCTGGTGAGGGGGCTGCGACCACCACTGATGAGTCCAAAGCAGCCCCCGGGACGAAAACGCCAATTCATTCGCGACAATCTCATCTTTCAAATCATGCTAGTCTTCAAGCTAATGAAGGTCTCAAGACAACTACTTACTCCCTTCATATTGGTGACCACCAGAGTGACTAGTGCCACTGGAGTGGCAGCAACGAACACCAGCCAGTCCCATCTCTCTCATAAGTTTTCGCCGTGTAAGCATTTGCGTTGTAGAGTTTGTTTTGACCACATCGTTTCAATCGCGGCATTACATCATTCAAGTTCTCTGCTGGGCGTGCTCTGTTTCGGTCATCCTGTACGCTGTAACTGTGTTCTCACTGCAGGTGCAGAACCAACTGCACGTAAGAGTACAGAGTGCGAGCCTTCTCGGTGCTTAATGTGTTGCAACCTGGCTCTCATGCTGAAGCTGACAACGTCCTCCAGGTGGGGTGGCAGACGGGGTGTGCCTCGCGGCAAATTGTCATGGGGGAGTTCTTGTTGGCGTCTGGTGGAAGGGGCTGCGACCACCCCGATGAGTCCAAAGCAGCCCCCGGGACGAAACGCCAATTCATCGGACAATCTCAACTCTCTTCAAACATCATGCTAGTCTCAGCTAAGAAAGGTGTTCCAAGACACTACTTACCTCCCTTCAATATATATATATATTGAAGCTGGTTGCTTAGGACCGCTTCTTTAAGGGTTGATTGAGAAGTTAATGTTCTTACAATTTTTATTTTCCTACTTCTATTTTACAAGTGAGGGTTGGACCCCTGTCCTAAAAAAACAAAAACAAGGAATTAGAACAGGGTAAACCTAGTTATTACTAATTCTAACATATGAATCATTCTGCAGGAAGAATCTAAGATTGAAGTTATGGCAGAGTAGCAGTACCAAATATTATTTAGTTTACAAAGGGGCTGTTTATTGTATAAATCATACCAGGAGGAAAAGGATTTCCCTGGTATAAACATTTGCATAAAGCAGCATTGCCTAGTTATTACTATTCCACATACGAATCATATTCTGCAGGAAGAATTCCTACAGAATATGAAGCTTATGTGGAGTAGTAGTACAAATGATTATTAGTTTGAGAGAGGCTGTTTTATGTATATGCATACCAGGCAGGAAAAGGATTCTCCCTGGTATACATTTGCATAAAGCAGCATTGCCGAGTTATTACTATTCCACATATGAATCATATTCTGCAGGAAGAATTCCTACAGAATATGAAGCTTATGCGGAGTAGTAGTACAAATGATTATTAGTTTGAGAGAGGCTGTTTTATGTATATGCATACACAGGCAGGAAAAGGATCCTCCTTGGTATACATTTGCATAAAGCAGCATTACATTTGACATGAGTCTCACACAGTACAAAAGATTATTAGTTTGGGAGGAGCTGTTTCATGTATATGCATACACAGGCAGGAAAGGGATCCTCCTTGATATACATTCGCATGAAGCAGCATTACATTTGATATGAGTCTCACACATAGGCAGATATACTCCCAAATTGCCTAGGTTTGTGTAACTTCTTGACTAGGGGAGAGATTAGAGAGAAAGAAAAAGAAGAAAAGGGAAAAAGAGAGGGAGAGAGAGAAAGGAGAGGAAAGAGATAGAGAGAGAGAGAGAGAAGAAGAGAGAGAGAGAGAGAGAAGAGAGAGAGAGATGAAGGAGATTTGGGACTGTTCCCTCGCGCTACTTTACCCCCCCACTTAGCCTACTCCAAACTGCTGTAAGCGCACGTCCGCTAGGTTAGATATAGTAATACCGATCTATGCGAGCCTCTATTTACTATATTTTGCTATAGATATGTGGTAAAAGTTTCTAATCTAGAACATTTTTGGCTGTTCACCTTCTGCAGTACTATCAGGCCAGCTTAGCCCCTCCCAAACCTGCTAATGTAACGACAGTCCGCTAGGGTTAGATATAGTAAATACCGATCTATGCGACCTCTATTTACTATATTTCGCTAAGATATGTGTAAAAGTTTCTAATTCTAACATTTTTGGGCTGTTCACCTCTGCACTACTATCACCCAGCTTAGCCTCACTCCAAACTGCTATGTAACGCGCACGCCCGCTAGGGTTAGTATGTGCGGAAATAACGGCCGAGCTGTTATTTCCCACATTATACTTAAAGATACATGCGGCTCTTAATCTCTACCTAGTTTTCTCCTTACTCTAGCCTCTGACCCCTAAGTTTGGCTAATTGCTTGAAACGCTACTTAAGCCTACCGCGAATTTTACACTGGCATGCATGAACACTTCACTTTGTTTTCCTACTAGATTTTAGGCATTCTTTTTGATACGCTATTCAATCTAATGCGTTTTCGTTGCAACCTATTTCTAAACCTCAGCTTTAGGCTCCACCGACTAGTCTAGGTTCGCCTAACTTTGCTCTAACCTAAAAATGTACTTAATAGGCTGCCCTTTTTCTAAACTCACCTTGTTTTTGGGTTTAATTATTTAATTAGCATTCATTTGCTTGTATTTTAATATAATGTTGTAATTTTGCTATTATTTTGTACTAATTCTCTAGAAGGAAGCTACATGCTGTTGCGATTTTAAAAGTGATAATTCGGCGGCTTGGAGGCGTGGCTTAGTTCCACGAAACTACAACCACATCTTAAACATAGGGCGTGTTCGGCTCTACTCTGTAACTTTGTAGTTCAGCTCTGTAGTTCAGCTCTGTATAGATGTTCTTTCCACTTCCACAGAGAGTACCCTTCCACAGTACCCCCCTGCAGAGCTGAGGCCGGGGCGCTCTAATCCCGGTAGCGGAGTGGCCGGCGCAAATGACGGCCTCTGCTCGATACGTCTCTGGACGCAGGCGGCTGCAAACCAGGACGAGGGCGAGAACGAGGAGCTGGTGTTGGAGGTGCAGGAGTGTGGACGAGAGGGCGAGGAATACGAGAGGGAAGTGGAACATCTGCAGTACGACTTGTGGAAGGCATGGCAGGAGGTGGTGGAATGGGAGGGGACGGTAGAGGGAGAGGAGAAGGAGGAAAAGGAAGAGGATCTGGGTCAAGAGGAAGGAGTGGTGGAGATGGAGAGTCAGAGGGAGATGAAGGAGGAGAAGAGTCGGGAGGAGATGAAGGAGGTGGAGAATCTGGTACAGGATAAGAAGATGATGTATCCAAAGGAATCAGAATTGGTTTTGGAAACAAGTCCGAATCTTGGACGTCAGGAGGATTCGCCTCAAAATAGGCAGGTTTGAGACGATCGATCGATATAACGTCGGTACGAGTAGGAAGCTGTACTTTGAAGAACTTCTCCTTCCGAAGTAACACCGGGAAGGGCCCGTCGTACTTGGGTTGGAGGGAAGAACGGTGGGAGTCATGCCTCACCAAAACATGGGTACAAGAAGAGAGATCTTTCGGAATGTAAGAGTGCACCTTTTGCTGGCGGGTCGGAGTAGGTCTCCAGGAGAGGGCACAGCGTTTCAAACGGGTGAGGTATAGGGTGGGATCAGCAGTAGCAGGAGGGAAAGATTGAGAGAAGAACTCGCCCGGCAGACGGAGAGTAGAGCCATAAACGAGTTCGGAAGCTGAACACTGAAGGTCTTCCTTAACGGCAGTGCGTATACCAAGCATAACCAAAGGGAGAGCTTCCGTCCAATGTTCTGGTTGTGGGTGTGCCATGAGAGAAGCCTTTAGCTGACGGTGAAACCTTTCACAAATCCCGTTCGAGATAGGGTGGAAACTGGTTGTATGGATCTTCTCAGAACCAAGCAAGCGCATCAAATCTTTCCAAAGGAAGGATTCGAAAACGCGACCTTGATCCGTTGTGACCGAGAGAGGAATGCCAAACCGAGAGATCCAATGGGACAAGAAAGCTTTAGCAATAGATTCAGCTGTAGCAACAGAGAGTGGGATAGCTTCCGTCCAACGAGTGAACCGATCAATACAGGTGAGGATATATCGCTTGCCATGAGAAGGTGGGAGAGGTCCAACAATGTCGATGTGGACTCTCTCAAACCGTTGACCAGGAGGCAAGAAAGTGCCTAAGGGAGCTTTAGTATGTCTTTGCACTTTAGAGCGCTGACAAGCCATACAGGCGCGGACCCAGTTCGCTACGTCGGCGTTAACTTTAGGCCACACAAAACGAGCCGTTACCAGTTTGCGTGAAGCCTCGACGCCAGGGTGTGAAAGCGAGTGGAGATTGCAGAAGACTGCCTTTCGCAGAGAATTTGGAACGAAAGGGCGAGGGTGGCCTGTTGAAGTGTCACACAAGAGTCTCTTCTCTATGCCCGGAAGATTGAGCCACTGCAGCTGTAGAGAAGAGTCCTGCTGAAGATCGATATTGTCTTGCTCCTGGCACGTGGCCATGGCTGCATAATCAATGTCAGGAATGGGGGAAAGAGCGTTAATTTCAATCCGAGAAAGAGCATCCGCGGTGAAATTATCCACTCCGGAGATGTGACGTATGTCTGTCGTAAACTGGGAAACGAATTCAAGATGACGAGCTTCACGGGGGGAGTGACGTTCATGCCGTGAAGCCATTGCGAAAGTGATCGCTTTGTGGTCGGTCAGGATGTGGAACTCCCGTCCTTCCAGAAAGTACCGAAAATGGCGAACAGCAAGGTACATAGCAAGCAATTCCCGTCCAAAAGCACTATACCTTGTTTCGGCGGGTTGCAGCTTGCGTGAAAAGAAGGCAAGTGGGCACCATTCGCCCTTTTGGAACTGCTGAAGCACCGCACCAACAGCGAAATCGGAGGCATCTACCTGCACTCTCGCTGGTGCGGTATCGTGGGGATGAACTAAAAGAGTGGCGGAGGCGAGGGCTTCTTTGGAAGCCTCAAAAGCAGACTCTGCTGCCGGAGACCAGTCGACTTTAGTGGTGCTGCCTCGCTGTTTAGGACGAATGAGTGCGGTAAGCGGGCCTAGGAGGGCTGCCGCTGATTTCAGAAATCTGTGGTAAAAGTTGATCATTCCCAGATATTGACGAAGTTGCTTTTGATTTTGGGGAAGAGGAAAGGCTCGGATAGCGGCGACACGGTCTACAAGAGGGCAAATACCCTCAGCCGAGACTGTGTGACCAAGGAATGTAAGAGAAGACGCGCCGAATACGCACTTGGTAGGATTGAGACGAATTCCCGCATCATCCAACCTACCAAAAACGGCACGTAGGTGATCCATATGTTCTTCAGGAGAGGAGGAAGCGACTAAAAGATCATCTAAATATGCCCAAGCAAAAGGAAGGCCACGGAGGATAGAATCGATGAACCTCTGGAAGGACTGGGCTGCATTTTTCAAACCGAATGGCATTCTTGTATACTCAAAGAGGCCAAAGGGGGTGATTACAGCTGTCTTGGGAACGTCCTCCGGAGCCACGGGTATCTGATGGTAGGCTCGAATTAAGTCCAAGGAAGAAAAAATGGTGTTGCCCGATAGGTGGGAAGTGAAACTTTGTATATGCGGTACAGGGTACCTATCCGGTGTTGTGGCAGAATTCAAAGCCCTAAAATCACCACAGGGTCTCCAATCGCCCGTGGTGCCCTTAGGGACCATGTGTAGCGGAGAAGACCAACAACTCTTGGAAGGGCGCACAATGCCAAGTTGCAACATGTGATCAAACTCGGCCTTGGCGGCTTTGAGTTTATCAGGAGGAAGGCGGCGAGCTCGAGCAAAGGTGGGTGGGCCAGTGGTCTCTATATGATGTTCCACAGAATGCTTAAGAGGGGTGTCTGAAGAGCAAGGATGCAATAAAGAAGGAAAGTCCTCCTGCAGGATAGAAAGGAAGGGAGACACTACCGAAGAAGGCGGGGCGATAGCGGAAATGCCCTTTAGCTCTGAAGAACCTAGGGAACCGTGAGAGTAAAGAGCAGTATCACCGTCAACTAGACGCCTATTACGAAGGTCTACCATAAGATTGAAATGGGACAAAAAGTCAGCGCCGAGGATGGGCTGTGTCACTTCAGCGACGAGAAAAACCCACGGGAACTGGCGGCGGAGAGACAGATCCAACGTACATAAACGCTCTCCATATACCGGAATGGAAGAGCCATTAGCAGCGAAGAGTTGACGGCCTGAAAGAGGGATAGCCGAGTCTTGAGAAGGGTTGTGTGGTAAAATCGAAAGGCTAGCGCCGGAATCGATCAAGAAGGCAAGTTTAGTGGACTGATCGTAGATACGAAGAACATCCTGTGTAGTAGGAGGGGAAGAAGAAAAAGCACCAGCATCTCCCGTCGCCCCTACGACGGGTTGGCTGCTGAGTTTCCCTGATAGAGAGGGCAGGAAGGATCGCATTTCTTGGCATCCATGCCGAAAGTATGGTGATAATAACAGTACCCATGAGGATACTGGCGCTGGCGTGAGGAAGAAGCAGAAGGTGAACGAGGACCGCGAGAAGGACGAAAGTTGGAAGGAGTGGGATCACGAGAGCGAAAAGTGTTATTATTAATTGCCGCTGTAAGGGAGAGAAGGGCCGTTTTAATATCGGCCATGCCAGTTTCGAGAACCGAAACCCGGGTATCCAGAGCTGCCGAAGGAGGAGGTTGTACTGCGAAAGCGTGAGAGTAGGAAGGTTGGGGTGGGTGAGAATAAGGAGGTTGAGCTGGATAGGCGGCAGAAGGCGGTTGAGGAACAAGAGGGGGAGGAAGGGTGGCGGAGTTGTTGGTAGAGTACTGGGGAATGTGTTGGGCGTGAGTTGTAGATGGTTGAGGAGGTGCGAGAGTTGAAGAGGTAGGAGAAAGAGAGGAAACGGCGTAAGAGGTGTGGACCAAAGGCTCCACCGGAGGGCGCAAAATTCTGTCTGCTGTAGCGGCAAACTCAGTGAGGGACAACGTCGGGTTTATTGATTGTAGGACGCTGTGATGTCGAGCAGGCATCTTCTGGAGGAAGAGGGTGCGAATTATTTTCTCTTCCCGTGTAGAAGGAGTGCCGCCCAACAAACTCAGCATCCTTACCATCAATTCCGAGGGTTTCTGGTCGCCCAGTGAGATGCCTCCAAGCAGAGTTTCCAATTGTTCCTCTCTGGTGGGAGCCAAGCGGTCGATAATAAGGGTTTTGAGCGTGTTGTAAGGGGTTGTAGAGTTTCTAGTTGTTGCCAGACCATCCCTGATTTTGAGGAGGCAAGATTCTGGTAGAGCATTCACAACTCTCGAATATCTCTCCTTCTCGTCTTCGATGGTCAGGAGCGCCGACTCAGCCAGGTCAAACCAAAGCTCGGGATTGTTTACGAAGAAAGGTTGCAAATGGAATGCTCGCGAGGGAGTAGACATGATGAAAGGCGTAGAAGATGGTAGAGTGAAGGAAAGAAAAAAAGTTAAATAAGATGTGGAGCGAGCGGAGGCACTAATAACGGACCGATGGTGGAAAAATCAAAGAAATTACAACCTTAGGAGCTAGACCAAGGATTACAATGAGACTGTTGCGATATAAATTGCCCAAAATACTTATATAAGATATATATATAATATATTATATATATATTATAATATATAATATATATATATATATATATATAATATATATATATATATATATATATATATATATATATATATATATTATATTATAGTATATTAATATATATAATATATATATATATATATATATATATATATATATACATTATATATATATATATAATAGATATATACTATATATATTTATTATTATATAATATATATAAATAATATATACTATATATATATATATATAAAAAACTAATTAAAAATTTTTTTTTTTTTTTTTTTTTTTATTTTTTTTTTTTTTTTTTTTTTGTTGTGTTTTTGGGGGTATCCACAGCACACAAGTTGCGGCTTCACCTTGTTAGGGATCTAAAGAAAGCCAAATATTAAGTAAAATATAATAAAATAATAATAATTAATTAATAATAATAATAATAGAATAATAATAATAATAATAATAATTAAATAATAATAATAATAAAATTAATAAATATAATAAATGATAAATAAAACAAATAATAATAATAATAATAATAATAATAATAATAATAATAATAATAATAATAATAATAATAATAATAATAAATTTGATAAGAACAATAAAAAAAATAAAAAATACCCGAATG
>JABUQX010008576.1:25000-30000 GCA_015478945.1 Trachelipus rathkii
TAACTTCAAACAGTAATTTAAAAAGGAAGATAACACCAACAAAACTGATACATATCATACTCACTATCATGAACAAAAATAACAGATAAAAATAAATAATAAATAATATAATATAGATACATATTAAAATATAATATAGTAGGAAAAATATTATAGTATATATATAGTTAAGAACAATAGTAGTACATAGAGAGTTATATATATATAAGATATTAGATAATAGATAGTACACATAATAGTTATATTAAATATATAGATATGTCTACGTATAAAAGAATAGATAGGATAGTACATATAGTAACTAAGGAAAATATAAACTATATATTCTATTGTATATAGTATATATAAATATATCTAAATAATTCTCAAGTTCTAATCGTACAAGTAAAGAAGAATATATTTGATATTGTATTCAAATTAATAATGAATATAGTATTTCGTATATATGATATACCACAATAAAGATAAGTTAGAAATGAAATGGCAGAAAAACAATTTGTATATAAATCAAGTAAATTAAATACGACAAAGAGGAGAAAAGAGAAGAACCTGAAAACAACAAAAGCAATAACAAGAAGAAAAAAAACAGGAAAAAAAAAAAAAAAAAAAAAAAAAAAAAAAAAAAAGAAAAAGAACGGAAAATCGGATGATTGTGAAGAATTGAACAATAAGAAGAGGAAGAGATACATAAATCATGGTATGATAGAACAGAGCATTTGAAAAGAGTAAGAAAAAAGTCATCACACAATGGTATGATTCGTTACAAAACATTATTGGCATTAATTTGCACAAAAAAAAACTATGTTGGCAAAGCTTTTACTAAGTTGTATTAGATAAATAAATGTCTAAGGCATATGATATAGTTATTGAATGATATTTATTATAAAAATACTGAGCAAATAGGCAGTATAATATATATATAATATATATATATAATATATATATATATATATATATATATATATATATAATTAATATATATATATATATATATAACTGTACACAGAGTAGAGTCAAAAATTTTGCGTAAAAAATATTTAAAACGAAAATCTGGCCTTTATTTATCAACTAGTATATATGTGTGAGCTTAAGCTATTGTTTTTTTATAAACATATAGCCATCTAGTTGTGATCAATAGAGTATTATCTGTATAATAAAAAAAGTACTGAGAACAAGATCATATACAATGCCCACATTTTCCATACCTAGGCTAGTAGTAGCGTAATATCTGAAAATTTGATGTAGCCTACCTATTCTAGAATTGATGAGACGGTACCTGATAACTGCAAAGTCGATGAGAACACGGCCTGAGCGAACAATTTTGCATATCTATCGAGGAAATCTATTTCCTTTCAAATGCGCGTGTTTAAGTTTGAAGTTTGCACAAAAGAAAATATATTGTAGAACCGTGCACTTCGAAAAACAAGAGTATCAGTAGATTTGGAATTGGAGGGTTCCCAAACAAAATTCAGCAAATCCGCCCTTGAAATCTTGGAGCACCATGCAACTCAAAAGAGAGAAGATATTCCAAGGTGCGAAACAGAAATTTCTCAATGCAATTTCCAGTTCTTCTCTTTCACACGCTGGACATGCTACTTGTCTATCTAGTAATCTCAATAATAAATAATAATATATCTGAGCATTAATTCCTTTGTGTCACTACTCCACAAGCAAATAAACGTCATATGTAGGGTCCATTAGCATTCATAAAATATATATACCTATCTATCTTAAGTATAACGACACTTACTATACGAGCCGTGTCAATCTGATAACACATTAATTTCTCTTGGGAAGAGCCTCCCCAACTTGGAATTCGAGTGTACTTGAAGTGTATATCGACTGTCATTTTCTCGTAGATCATATATTGGATAGCGTCTTAATGATATCGCTATGATCTTTACTCCTCAAAACTCCTGAGATAACAGAATGTATACAGCGCAATAGAATCCTACAAGTCCAGCCTCACTGTAATAATTGGTTAAAAGCTCACCCAGAAATAACATCTAGGAACTATCTCGGTTCGTATGGCAAAAGCTATAAAATATAGAAAGAGCAACAGATTTTTGGCAACCAAAATTAGCCGACATTACTGAGATTTAGATCACCACTTAAAATCGCATATGCTGAACCATGTCAAATCTCAACCTGTGGTGATAAATTCGACACTAACTCCGAGATCTTTTTACATCAATTTCTGCATTCAAATACAGTTTCTTCATTTGTCGTCCATTCCTCTTCCAAATCTTCTATTAGAAAAGCTTAATCCACTTTTCAAAACAATTTCTGTGATGGCGTAGAGATCCTATTAACATGTTGCAGAGACTCAAACAAAAAACTGCTCATCTTTCTGCAAAACCGTACCCTTATTTTATGCCGCCATTTAACTCTAAGAAAGGAAAATAATTTGGACTGATCGAAAGATCCAGCAGGCTGCCTTTCTTGCCCCCAAAGACATGTTTCAGGTGTTACCATTCAATTATCGCACAGCTCAAAACTCCTAGGAAACCTCTGCACCATTAAACTTATTAAATATTATATAATAATATATATATAATTTATATATATATATTATAATATATATTATATATATATACCTAATATATATTATAATATATATATATTTATATATATATATATATATATATATATATATATATAATATATATATATAATATATGAGAAGTGCTTTAAACCGAGTTAATTATAGCATATTGTGTGAAAATCAGTTAGTTTTACCGCAGAAAATTTTAACTACAAATAGGATAATTAAAAACAAATCCGTTTGTGCAAATGCCAGAAAAATTTTCATTGCTTTACAATTTACCATTCTGTCTGATAGGATGGCTTATCTGGTTTTGGAAGGATATTTAAAAAGATTTACGTGTTTACAGCGAAGTTTAAAAGGAGTTATTTATTTATTGTGGGTTATGGCTCAGTGGTTAAGCACGCGGCTACTAATCAATAAACCCATGGTTGCTGAAACACTTCTAGAAGATGAGAATCTAAAAAAGATATTAATATTATTTTATTTTTACAAATTAGTTTGATAAAAGATAGGATAGTGGAGGCTAATTACTATTTACTTCATCGATTCTCACTTTTCGAAAAATAATGATACATTTTTTCTAAATATTGGAAAGGTTTTCAAAGGACTGAAAATGATATCATGATATTTAGGGAAGATATTATCTAGGATACTTAATATATTTTTTAAATAAACCAGATATATTGGACTAGATTAGAGATACGAAAACACAATTGTCGATTCATACATTCCTGCGGAATCTACATTGTGTTAGAAGGAAGAATATATTTGGTACATGTTCGACTTTGTGCATTATTCAAATTTTGCAAGCTTAAACATGAAAAATATTTAAAAATATTGAAGTATAAAAACATATTCACCACCATATCTAAATACTATAACTAAAACATGCCAACCCTACCACAAGCCACTCTTCATATTGATACTTTTGGGGATGAAAAATGTCACGCTTTCCTTCAACAATGACTCTTTCGAGACATTTGTTTTATATTTTTATTTATTCTCCTTTCACTTCTTAAATCTTACACTTTTCACAGCTACCATCAACTCTATCCCTTTTCGTTTTTCCTTCATGAATATCCCGAATCGGGATCCGACGGTTTATATTTCCACATCTACTTTAACAACTATTATTTAAAAAAAAATAATATTCTTAAACTGTCCAGGCCTCTGGATTTCTGGAATTCCTTCTAATAACTTTCCAGCAATCCTTCCAATCAAATGAAATTCTACTAAATATAAGTAGGCTTTAGAGGAAATTCCCCATTGTCAACCCTTAAAACACTAAATAATAAACCCTCTCTTCCTTTGTTTAAAGGATGGAGGATAGTAATGAAAAATCTTTAAGAGTGCTTAACCCATATTAATTAAAGGAATAAATGGGTTGAATGGATAAGTTTAAAAGAGAAATGAATTTTGAAATGTAAAGGAAAATAGCTACCAACAACTTGATTTGAACAAGGAATGGTAAAATCTGTATATCAGTCAAACAAAACGTGAAGAGATGTAGTTTATTATAGCGACCTAAGGAAGGTATTCCAGATTATATGCGTAAAAGCAAGGTAGGTCAAGACAAGCAATCTGTAAGCACTAATATGAGCCAGTGGCTCAGTTATGGTTAACCTTCATTATTATTATTATTATATTATTATTATTATTATTATATATTATTATTATTATTATTATTATTATTATTATTATTATATTATTATTTAATCCTCGAACTTTCTGATAAGACAGTGAAACTTTTGTTGATGATAAGATTCTCTTACTGATAAAGTCCAAAATGATAAAAAGACGATTCAGAAAAACCAAAAAACAAAATGAATATTCATCTTCCTTTACACCATAAAGCAATAAAACTAAAAAATAGGCCTGTTCCAATATCACTGACAAAATATCTTTTGAAAATATAATATAAATATAATATATATAATATATATATTAAATATAATAATAAATAATAATATAATATATAAATATTAAAAACCGACGCAAGGTCAGAGACCACTGCAACCACGTCAACTGTGGCCCGTGAAATTCAAGGGTCTGCGGTTTCTTCGAAGGGAATCCACGAAGGCCTTTGATCAAATCTTATGATTTTTTGAAGTTAAAATATAAAAATTAATGAATGAAAGAAATCGTGAGAGAAAAGGAAACGTTCGACTTAAATCCTAAGTGACTTCGGACGTTTTTTTGCATGAGTTTAATTTGGCTTTTCTCGATAAAAATTTTATATTATTTTTTATTATCATATCGTATTTGAAAAAATAATCCGTTTCAGAAGTTAAAGAAATATTTGATGACTTTGGGCTTTATATCTCTAGTTAAATGATTAAGGGGTCGGTTCGCTAGAGAAAAAATTTAAAAGGGTTCGAGGAAGCCAAAACAATTAAAGTGGGTCCGTGGTAAAACAAAGGTTAAGAGCCGCTTCTCTACACTCTACAGAATA
>JABUQX010008576.1:32500-35000 GCA_015478945.1 Trachelipus rathkii
TATAGTATTTTTATATATTTAGATTGTTATTTCATTATTATTTGATTTTTTATATTTCAAAATATTTGGAAAAAAATATTCAAAAGAAAATCGATTTATAGAGTTTTTAGAAGAGATTAAAAATAAATTTAGAAGAAGAATTTAAATTTGAGAAAAAGAAAGTTAAGAGGTAAAAAAAAATTTTTTTTCTTGTAATTAAAGTAATAGCATATTGATAAAGGTAATAATTTTTTTTTTTTTTTTTTAACTAAAGGACTCGAGCCCCCTAATTGGAATATAAAAAAAAAAAAAAAAAAAAAAAAAAAAAAAAAAAAAAAAAAAAAAAAAAAAAAAAAAAAAAAAAAAAAAAAAAAAAAAATTAAAAACCCTCCTTAGAATTTTCCGCTGATTCCAAATATGTAATTTGTTTTACTGTAGGTGCCGCCGTTCTCGATTTACATGATGTCAGCTTTAGACACTCTTACACATATATATATATATTATTATATATATATATATATATATATATATAATATATATATATATAGTATATATATATATATTATATATATAGTATATATATATATATATAATATATATATATATATATATAATATATATAATATATATATATATATATATTATAATATACAGAATACATATATATATATACATATATATATATAAAAATCTATATAATATATTAATATAAATCTATATATATATATATATATATATATATATATATTATATATATCATATATATATATATATATATATATATAATACTATATATATACTATATACAATATAATATTGACAAGAGAAGTCTGCTGGTGCTTTTCGAACACTCAGTCCCTTCTTTGTTAAAGAAGGTGACATGTAAAAAGTACGTTTGTGAAGGAAGATTCTTTTTTTTATAAATCAAGAGTGGGTATTAAAATTCTGACAAAATCTGATTGAATATGTTTGCAAATTCCTTTAATGTTTTCAACATATTTATGCGGGACCTGCACACGTAGAAATTACTGTGTTGAAGCTTCTAGGGAGAAGGGAAGTGAAGTTCTGAAAATGACGAAAGAGAAGAAGGACTACACGGCGACTAAGGAAGAAACTGAGGTCCAGCTTAAAAAAACTGATGGTAAAAAGGACCGCAGAGTTTGAGTTGATTTTATAGCCAAAAGAGGTTGGGTTTTTGGGTTTCAGCATGGTTCAGTATATACGAATCTTAAGCAACAATCTACTCTAGCAAATCTTTCAGAACTTACAGAACTGATCTTTGACTAGATTTGCCTTTTAAAGAGAAGGCCTACTGCAAAACGCCCAGCAAACTGAAGATATAAAACTTATGCACTGATACTAATTTGTGGCCTCGGAACAGAACAGCCGTTTAGGTAAAAGGACACCCGCCAGTTTCGAAAGTACGACTGCATGGGGATGAAACTGCCATGAAAACGACATCTCTACATAAAAAATTGTTTGATGCTATATATATATATATATAATATATATATATATATATATATATATATTAAATATATATATATATATATATATATATAGTTATATATTAATTATATATATATATATATATATATATACTATATATATATATATATATATATATATATATATATATATATAATATTATATTTATATATATAATATATATATATATAGAACCATATCCCGCATTCCTACAGGGTGATGTCGGCTGTAGACATTTTTTTCTAAACATACAAAAAAGTAAAAACTGTACACCGGAAGAAAATACAGTGGGAGAGGATGTTCCCAGCCCATGGCAATCACTCGAAGAGATTCTTCTTCTTGTGTTCCAAATGTGCAGAGAAATCGAGACTTCAAAATTCACTGACCTAAAATATAGTAGTAGTAGTAGTTGCGTTATTTATAAGTGACGTCATAACGTGGAGCGCGTTGTCAATCGCAAGTTTTATATTACAAAAGCATTTTCGGACTAGATGTCAAAGTTTGTAAACAGGGGTAATCTTACTATATTAACCCAGGGATAGGCTTATTATTTTAGCCCAGGAGTAGGCTTACTGGGTTAGCCTACTCTCGGGAGTTATAAATATTTGTTGTTTTCAAATTATGAGTTATTATTTTTAATAATTGTTATAATGACGTCACAAGGCTTCATAATGTGCTCCAAAAACTTTATAACTAGAATTGGACGAACAGCAGAATTTTCCCCACCGCACCGCGTCTCCACATTTCAATACGCACCGTGCACCGCACCTCTATATTTTTTAAACCGCACTGCACCGGGCCACTGTAATTGTGTGCCGCATCTCACAGTACCACAACAAAATGAGCGCACCAAGCACCGCACCGTACCGCACAGCACCCGGCGGGTCGAAAAACCCTAGTTAATTAATATAATAATTTCGTCAAATTCAACAAATATCTACATCTGATAATTTATTTTAAATAATTTTAAACTTAATTCCAAAATATGTTTTTAAATTTAAACCTAAAATATCGAAAATATAATTAATTCCTC
>JABUQX010008576.1:50000-52500 GCA_015478945.1 Trachelipus rathkii
GGATGATGTTAAACGGAAAATAAGTCGTAGGATTACGGATCAAGATAAAGGTCGTAAGAGAATGTGTGTGTAAGAAAAAAGCTTAAGGTAAAAAGACTTCTAAAGAAAAAACATATTGAGGTCCTTGCTATTTAATTACTAACTGGCATATTTACATGAATTGTAACATCAGGAATCTGTAAGGTATATTATAAACGGATAATCAAAACAATCATTGATCGTACCTGCAAGATGCATTTATTTCATCCTTCTAGTCCAGACTGTTGTTAGAGTGATTTGGACCTCTTTTCTATGAATCCCACACAGATTAGAACCCTGTTCAACCTCAATATTCCAATTTATATGCAATCTATTGTATTTATTTCATTATATGTTTTTTAAACAATGTATATTTAAATGAACTTGTAAATATGTTTGATGTTAAAAATTTATATGTTAACGATTATGTAGTTTCTAATTATGTTCTAAATGCTTTCAAATGAAAACCCTGATTTATTCCCCTCTTAAGAACTCATTTTCTTATGAAAATATATATATATATATATATATATATATATATATATATAATATATATATATATTATATATATATATATATATATATATATATATATATATATATATATATTATATATATATATATATATATATACCAAAAATGAAATGTATTATGTCACGTGTATAGAACTGAAAAGCTAAAGTTTATAAAATGTTTCATGTTTTATTTCCAGAAGATTCATGTTGTCTATATACAACAGATGTTCCTATGACATCACGATTTTCATGGTATATGGAAGCAGGTTCTTGAAGAAGCTTATTAGTTGTGTAACAACCCTCTTCACGTGAACAGTGTTTGTAATACAGGCGACGTTATAGCTTTTAATACAGTTAACACCACCGCTCACGAGCAGAGCCCTATTCAAGGAGGGTGTTGTACTCATTTGTGCACATTTCGTTGGTTTGACATTTGACCGAAAATAAAAGAAATAAAACAATTTTGACTTCAAAACATTACACATATGATGTCAATTTGATCAGCATTAATATATAATAACTATATATGGGGCTTATAGCTTATATTCAAAGGTGTTGGTTTATTTTTAAAACACGATGTACATGTTCTAATATACATCAGAATTTTCTTCACGGTATCCGTATACACCTCGTGATCCTGATAAAATGCGTATTGTATGTGTTTCTAATAACGTACATGGCCATAGGATAAGTGCATCGGCCTCAGTGAAAGAAGGACATGAGACTAAATACTTCGATATAACATTAAAGTATAATAATATGATTCCTATACTGGATGGGCATATATAGAAAATTACAGAAACAAACAATATGTATAAAACATTTATTCTCAATGTGTCACGTTTTAAAATGAAAATTCCTGTCCATAATCATCTTAAAATATTAGCTAAGATAAGTCGTAGCGTAGTGGTCAAACAATTGCACGCTCATCTGCTAGGGTCCAGGATCGAATCCCAGCATGGTGAAAATACATCAGGGGGTATTAACAAATACAAATTTGATTGCAGGGTATTGCATTTCACTTATACATAATGACCCCCGGTTTTGGTATTATTATTCACCATGCGCAGCACCTTGTTTGGCCCTACGTTCGAGTGCGAGCGGGAAGGATACGTAGTAATGCTCTTGCGTTGGACAGTTAGAAGTATCTCTCCGATCTTTTTCTTTGTCTCGTTCGCGTTAGCGTAGTGGTCAAATTGCACGCTCATCTTGCTAGGGGCAGCGGATCGACCCAGCATGGTGAAAATACATGAGGGGGTTGTAACAAATATATATATATATATATATATATATATATATATATATATATATATATATATATATATATATATATATATATATATATATATATATATATATTATATCCCTCATATATATATTATAATCATCAACCACCTTCTCTCCCCAAGACTATGGGTAAGGTGCGATACATGCACTGTAAATAGAAAAGTAGCAGAAGAATATGACGCAAGTCGAAAAGAAAACCCAGCCTTATCGCACCCTATATACATTTTAGTGAGAAGTTGTCGCAGTCAGAAAATCCACCCTAGAGGTTCACGGGACCGCCACGGACCCTCACTATGGCATCTCGTCAATGTAGGGTTCATCCCCTGGCCCAGGTGGGTCACAACCATATCCCCTCGCAAACCCTGCCATTCACTCCTATTATGCACCTTTCTTCTCGCCTCTGCCAAACTCACATTCCCTCCTCCAGGCATTCCTTTACTGACTCAATCCACTTTTTCTTCGGTCTCCCAGCCTGTTGATTCCCAACAAACTCACAACTATACATCCGCTTAACCAACCGACTATCATCCATTCTTTCCACATGACCAAACCATCTCAATGTACTTTCATTTATTCTCTCATTTACCCATTTCTTCCCACCACACAATTCCCTAATGCGTTCATTACTCATTTTATCAATTCTTCTCACACCTAACACACCCCTAAGATTGCCTATCTGA
>JABUQX010008577.1:0-5000 GCA_015478945.1 Trachelipus rathkii
TATAGATATACTATATATATATAGATATACTATATATATATATATATAGTAATTATATATATAATATATATATATATACTTATATTATATACATATTATATATAATATATATATATATATATATATATTATATATAATATATATAAGTATATACATATATATATAATCATATATATATATATTAGTATATTATATTATATATATATATATATGTATTTAGATATATATAATATAACTATATATATATATAATATATACTATATATTACTATATATATACTATAACTATAATATATATATATAATAGATATATATATATATATATATATATATATATATATAATTTATATATAAATATATATAGATTATAGTATATATTATATATATATATAATATATAGTAGATATATATATATATATATTATTAGATAATATTATATATTATAATATATATATATATATGTAGTATATATATTATATTTATTATAACACATTACTATATATATTATTATTATATATACTATATATAATATTATATATAATATATATATTATATATAATATAATATATAGTGTTACTATTATATATATATATATATAGTATAATAATTATTAGTAGTAATAATATATATATATATATTATACTAATATATATATATAATGATAATTATATATATATATATTATATATATATAATATATTATATATATATCATAATATCGTATATAATTATAATGATATTATATATATAAGTATATATATATATATATTAATATATATATAATATATATAAAAATATATGATATATAGCTATATATATATAGTATACTTATAGTTATATATATATATATAAGTATATATATATATCTATATAAGAATATATATAATATATATATATATATTTATATATATATATATATATTATATAATTATATAATATATATATGTAATATATATAATACTAACAGATATATATATTATATATAGAAATTATATATAGGATATATATATATATAGTATATTATATTAGGACGTATATATATATATATATATATATATAACTATCTATATATATTATATTATGGTAGCATAGTAATATATAGTAATATATATATAGTATTATATATATACTATAGTATATATATTAGTATATATATACTATATATATATGTATATATATATAATTAATTATAATAATATATATATAATATATATATATGTATATACTATATCTATTATATTATATATATATATATAGTATAGTATAATCTATATATATATATATATATATATATAGTATATTCTATATATATTATATATATATATATATATATATATATATATTCATATATATATATAAATATATCATATATAATATATAATATTATATATCTATATATATATTATATACTATATATATATTAGTATATATAATATATATACATGTATATATATCAGATAGTTATATATATATATAGATATATACATATAGTATATATATAATATATATATATTTATTTTTATTTATATTTTTATTTTATTTAATAGTTTATATAAAAATTATAAAAAAAAGTCCTATAAGCAACCATTTCTATAGAGTATCAAATAAAAAGCTTCCTATCTATATATATATAATATATATATAATAGGTATAATCATATATCTATATATATCATTTTTATATATATGTATATATATTTAATATATATGTATAGATATATAGATATATATATATATATACTTTATATAGTAGCTATATTCATATATATATATATAGTAATATATATATAGTATATATATATTAGAATAGTAGATATATTATTAGTATTATATTATATAATAATATAATATTTATATATATTATATTATTATATATATATATTTATATATAACTATATATATATATATATATTATCATATATATATATTACAAATAATATATATATATAGCTATATAGTTATATAAACTATATAGGATATATATATAATATATATACTATTATATAGTATCATATATATATACTATATTATGTATATAATATAATATCGTATATAATTTATTAATATATATATATATATCATGATTACTATATATATATATAGATATATATATACTATATATATATAGTTTATTATAGTATATATATATACTATATATATCATATATAGAGTATATATATGGTATATATATTATACTATACTAGTATATATATATATATAGTATATTATGTAATATATATATATTATAGTAGTATATACTATACTATGAATATGAATGAAATATTGCTATATGGATATTATATCAGTGAGCAGGCTCGGAACGAAACAGGGGAGGCACTTCAAAAAAAAAAATATATATATATTATATATATGATACCCAAACATATATATATATTAATATAAATTAATATATGATATATAATAATATATATATGAATATAGATATATAGATAACTATATATATAATATATGAGGCGACTCCTACACTCGTAGCTACTCGTGCTTAGCACGAGTTGACATTATCTATCAAAGACACGATATTCTTCACATTTTGCAAAGTATGATAAAATTCTCTTATTTTTTTGGAAAAAATTTCATACTGAAAGAATACATTACATTGTACAAATGAAAGTTTTGTAAAATTTAACAAAAAGTGTAAGCATCATCGCCCTTGAATAACCCTATTTTTTAATCAATTATCAATTGTAACGGCTCGTACCTCTCCAAAAATGCAGAGACCAAATTTCAATTTTCAAAGGAGTCGAAAATTTCCAAATTTCGTTGACATTTGATTTTTACAAGTTGTTTGTTTTTTCCTGTCTAAGAACTAATAAAACACTCGTTTAAATTTAAGAAAAAAAATTAAAATAAACATTTACTTGTTCTAATGCCAACATTTCGGATGACAAATAATCCATTCATTTAAATTGTCTCAGATATCTGAATTTGAAAGGAAAACTAATGAATACCAAAAACCAATTATATCTAAAGCGAAGAACCCGAGAGAACTGTAAGGAGAGTTGGATAACTCAAATATTCTGTTAAATAATATTTTGTTTATTATATATATATAGATAAATAAATAATGAAGTTAATGAAACTAGATGATGAATATTCATGTGGTCTTTTCTTTTTTAGTGAGTTTGATCTTAATAGCCACCTTGCCTCCGTGGAAGTCCTTTAAGAGAAACTTTGCCTCAAAGGCCCGTGTCCTGCATTTTCGTACCGAAAGTGTTTATGATTTCCTGTTGAATAAAGGTTGTAACATTTTTTTAAGATTTAATTGATTTATTTATTTTATGATGAACTAAGAAATAGGGTAAATATATAGTAGTATCGTGTTTATTATTATATTCGAAAAGTTAAAGCGTTTTTTTGTCCTTCCTTCTCCATTGAAAATTTTGCTAAGTTGTACAGCAGAAAAGTTATTACATTAAAAGATTCAAACACTTACAACTAAAATTATTAACAAAAATATGGTAATTAGTATAACACTCTCTCTCTCTCTCTCTTCTACTCTCTCTCTCGTCTGTCTCTCTCTCCTCTCTCTCCTCTCTCTCTCCCTCTCTCTCTCTCTCTCGTCTCTTCTTCTCAAACTAAATATATTTAGTAGTATAGTATAGATATATATATTTAATATATATATATTAATATATATATTTATGGATATAGATATATATATATATATATATAGTATATATATATAATGATATATAATATATAATTTAAATAGTTTTTTTTTATTTATTTTTTAAAAAAATTGGATTCGGGGGGGTGGATTGGATTTTGAGAGAGGAGGCTTTGTGGAAAAATCCTCAAAATCGAAAACGAATAAGAATTAGTTTCTTTTACGTTGCCATGACAACCAGTGTTTGAAAGCATTATAATTATGCTCTTGGAGGCACAATTCAAAATTCCTCCAGTCAATGATCCTTATGAAAAATAATGTTTCGCAAGGGAATAAATTATCTTAATGTAAAATTAGCGTTTGTATAACATTGTAAAACATTATTTTAATAACGTAATAAATAGTAAATTGAATTATTATTATTACATAGATTCCTGTATTCTTGTATCTGGCAAAAACGATGAAGTTGCGCTCCTGTGCTTCCACCAATACAGCCGCGGCCTGATTATATAATATATATATATAGTTATTATATATATATATAGATATATATAATATATATATATATTATATATAATTAATTATGATATAACTTTTATTAGTATATATATATAAGTATATATTATCTATTATTATATATATTACTATATTATTATATATAATATATATATATATATATATATATATTAATATATATATAGTATATATATATATATATAAATAACTATATATATATATAATATTATAACATGATTATATATATATATATATATGTATATATAGTATATAATATATATAATATATATATGATATATTTATATATATATATTATATAATATGATAATTTATAATACTATTTATATTTATTATATATAATATATATTATATTATATATAATATATATATATTATAAAAAAATATAATTATATATATATATATATATATATAGTAAATAATAATATATATATATATATATATATTATAACATAATTATATAATTATATAGTATAGTATATATATTATCTATATACAATAATTATATATAAATATATATATTATAAAGTTATATATATTATATGATATATATTATATATATAGAATATATATACTAGAATATATATATATATATACTATTAGTATAGTATATATATATAAATACGGTATAATTATATATATATATATATATATATATATATATAATATATATATTATTATATATATATTATATTATATTATATGTATATATAGTATATATATATATATCAGTATATAGTATATATATATATATATACTATATATAATATTTTACAGAAGCATGTCGGCTGCTTATTTTCCTCTTATTATAGTTATATAGTATATATCATGATATATATCA
>JABUQX010008578.1:20000-25000 GCA_015478945.1 Trachelipus rathkii
CCGTTAAACTATTCACTAAATACAAAAAGAATCAATCTCTTTTTCCTCATACAATCATTAAGTTGAACTGTCTGTTTAAGCAATTATTTCTTTCCTCCATATCCCATGCACAACCATACACATTCACTCATTTAATATATATATATATAATATCTATATATATATTAATAATTATATATATTATATATATATAAATATATATATATATATATAGTATATATTATATAATTTATATATTATAATAATATATATAATAATATAATAATATATAGGGTATATATATTATTGATTGGGTATAAAGTATTGTGTAAGTATTATATAGTATATATTATATATATAATTATATATATAATATATATTATATATATATCTATATATATATATATATAATATACTATATTATATATATAAATTATATATATATATATATGAGTATATAGATATAAATAGAGGTGTACAAATATTTCTGAGTTTTTGATCTGTATCAATGTAGCAATAATTTATAATATGGTATGTGTGTATTATATATATATATATATATATTATGATATATTATATATATACTATATATAGTATATATTATATATATATATAGTATATAGTATATATATATATACAAAATTGCGGTGAAGTCAATGTTATAGTAATATATATATATGATATATATATAATATATAATATATATATATATATATATAAATATATATATATATATTATATATATAATTATATATATATATGATATATATATAGTTTATATATATATATATATATACTATATATATTATTATACATATATTATATATATATATATTATATATCTTAAAGATAATGTTATATTGTAACAGATCGATATACATCTATACATCCTTTAATATATGTTATTATATATCATTCTCACCACATAAACCTCAATCCCGAGATCGGAAAGTAACCTCAATCCCGAGATCGGAAAGCAACCTCAATCCCGAGATCGGAAATTGGTTAGGGAAAGTATTTGTATGGTTTCTGACCAAGTGGTATAGTGATTATCAAGTGCAAGATATTGAGGCCCGATAGCAAGCCCTGCTTAGCGCAACGCAGTCGAGTGCTTGCTACCGCAGGGCGTGGGTTCGCATCCTAAAGCACGGCCTTTCCCAATGCGAGAAGCAATGGTGAAGAGTGATTTGTATGTGATTGATTGTTCTGTTGGTAATGTGTTTGGCTATATAATATATATTATTATATATATATATATATATATATAGAGATTATTTATATATATATATTTATATTTATATCATATATATAATATTATATATATATATATATATATATATAAGAGCACTTTATTAAATAGAAATTATCTCATTAACGCATAAATCAGTTAGGAAAATGTGGTTTAAAATAAAAAAAAAATACCTTCCTATAATTTCTATGATAAAGCTTTTTTTTTTTTTTTTTTTTTTTTTTTTTTTTTTTGCGTGACCAAAGATACTTTTTCTTCTTTTACAATCAATAGATGATTACTTAAGAATTTTTTTTTTTATTATTATTTTTTTTTTTTTTTGTGTAAAGGTGTTAAACCGTCTTCCCGATTTTATTTATTTATTTATTTTTTGTATGGGGGAGGGGGTTATTTATTTAATAAATTGGTTTAGTAAGTGAAGTATTTCGTGCTTCGGTTTTTTTTTTTTTTGTTTTTTTTTTGGGTAAATGATTTTGTGTGTTTTTTCTTAAATCGAAGATTGATTTGAATATGAAATGTTGATTTTTTTTCATATTTTGATTTTTTTCGAATGTTTTTTTTTATTTTTTTTTTTTTTTTAAGAGTCCTCTCAATCTTCTCGATTTTACAAATAAAAATATTATTTATTTAATTCCCCCTATAATATAACATACTCCCCCCTTTCCCCCTGATAAAAACTTCTATAGAAAGTTAATCAATTCTTATTCTTATTATCAATTTGAAAAGATATAAAATATATATTTTTTATATTCATTTTTTTCATTATTCATTTTCATTCATTAATTTATTATTCTTTTAAATATTTCTAAACCTTTTTTTTTTTTTTTATTTTCATTTTTTTTAAAAACTATTTTTAACATTTATGTTTAATAAAATCCTTATAGAAAATCAATGCCAAATTACATAAAATTATTCATCATTATTCGATAAGAACAGTGGCACAGTGCCTCACACACCACAATGAGAAAACTTCCACAATGTTACACACACACACACATACACACACGCACACACCACACACACACACACACACCCACACACACACACACACACACACACACGCATGCACACAAACCCGATAAAACCATTATAAAAAATAAATAATAAAAAAAATGCAACATAAAAAATAAAAGAATGGAATATTTAATATAATATAAATTATTAACGAATAATTTTTAATTCACATCCTTTTTTTTTATCAAGAACTGATAATATCTCAATTATTATTATTATTATTATTATTATTATTATTATTATTATTATTATTATTATTATTATTATTATTATTATTATTATTATTATTATTATTATTATTATTATTATTATTATTACAGTATTATTACTATCTTCTTTCTTCTTCTTCTTCTTCTTCTTCTTCTTTCTTCTTCTTCTTCTTCTTCTTCTTTCTTCTTCTTCTTCTTCTTCTTCTTAGTTCTTCTTCTTCTTCTTATTCTATCTTCTTCTTCTTCTTCTTCTTCTTCTTCTTCTTCTTCTTCTTCTTCTTCTTCTTCTTCTTCTTCTTCTTCTTCTTCTTCTTCTTCTTCTTATTCATGTTTCTTCTTCTTCTTTTTTTCTTTTCTTTTTAACGTAACTAATATCCTTCTCTCTCATATCATTAGAAATTTTTCCATCTTCTTTTTTCAGCTTCTTCTTCCTTCTTCTTTATATTATATTATTATTATTATTATTATTATTATTATTATTATTATTATTATTATTATTATTATTATTATTATTATTATTATTATTATTATTATTATTATTATTATTAATATTACTTCTTCTTCTTCTTCTTCTTCTTCTTATTATTGTTATTATTATTATTATTAATTATTATTATTATTATTAATTAATTATTAATTATTATTATTATTAATTAATATTATTATTATTTATTATTTATTATTATTCTTATTATTTATTATTATTATTATTATTATTATATTATTAATTATTATTATTATTATTATTATTATTATTATTAATATTATTATTATCTTATTACTATTATATTAAACATTATTAATTTCATTATTATTATTATTAATTATTATATTATTATTATTATTATTATTTATTATTACAGTAATAATTTCTTTTCTTCTTCTTTTCTTCTTTCCTCTTCTTCTTCTCTTTTTTTCTTTTCTTTCTTCTTCTCTTCTTTTTTTTTCCTTTTTCTTCTTTCTTCTTCTTTTTACTCTTCTTCTCTTCAATAATTTTTTCTTCTTCTTCTTTCTTTCTTCTTCTTTCTTTCGCTTTATTCTTCTTCTTCTTATTATTATTATTATTATTATTAATTATTATTATTATGATTATTAATTAAATTATTATTATTATTATTTATTATTATTATTATATTATTATTATTATATATTATTATTATTACACATTATTATTATTATTTAATTCGTTCTTTCTATTCTTCTTCTTCTTCTTCTTCTTGCTTCGGTCTTTTGTGTTTCTTGCCTTTAGTTTTAGCCTTTGCCTTTCTCTTTTTTTGTGTCCTTTGGTGCTTCTCGTTCTCTTTCTCTTCTTCCTTGTCTGTTCTTGTTGCTTCTTCTTTCTCTTTTATACTTTTCTCTTCTTCTTCTTTTTCTTTCTTCTCTTCTCTTCTTCTCTTCTTGTTCTTATTATTTATTATTATTATTATTACTATTATTATTATTATATTATTATATTAATTATTATTATATTATTATTATTATAATTATATTATAATTATTATGTATATACCATTTTACCATTATTATTACCGTTTTAATTATTATTATTATTATTATTATTATTCATTATTATTATTCATTATTATTATTATTATTTATTATTATTATTATTAATTATTATTATTATTATTAATATTATTATTATTATTATTATTATTTTACTATTATTATTAATATTATTATTATTTTATTAATATTAATAATTATTATTATTATATTATTATTATTATTATTATTTATTATTAATTATTATTATTATTAAATTATTATTAATTATATTATTATTATTAATTATTATGTATTATTATTATTATTATTATTATTTATTATTATTATTATTTTTATTTTTATTATTCTACATTATTATAACCGCTTAATTATGACTATAATTATTATTTATTATTTATTATTATTATTATTATTATTATTATTATATTATTATATTATTATTATTATTATTATTATTATTATTATTATTATTATTATTATTATTCTTACTATTATACTACTATCTATTATTATTATTATTAATTATTATTATCTATTATTTATTAATTAATTATTATTTTATTATTATTATTATTATTTAAAAATTATTTTTAGGAATTAACTTTATTAATAATATCAAACTTTGAATATTATTCCTATTTTTATTATTAATTATTTATTATTTTTATTAAATTTATCACAATTATTTTTAAACTAATTTATTAATTTTTCTATTGATTATTATTATTTTATTATTATTATTATTAAATTATAATTATATTATAATTTTATTTATTATTAATTATATAATTATTATTAATTATTCTTTATTATTGCTATTGATATTATTATTATTATTATATTATTATTATTATTTATATCTTATTATTATTATTAATTATTTTATTATTATTATTATTATTATTAATTATTATAATTATTATATAATTTTTTATTATTATTATTATTATTATTATTATTATTATTATTATTATTATTATTATTATTATTATTATTATTATTATTATTATTATTATTATTATTATTGTTATTATATTATT
>JABUQX010008579.1:0-29933 GCA_015478945.1 Trachelipus rathkii
TCTTTGACCCACTCCCTTTTATTATGAAAAATTTTTTCCCAATAAAGACCTAACTTTCAAGCAATTCGCGCTCTACATTATGTACTCCTTCGTATGGATTTCTTTCATGCGATTTTAAAGTTTGGATTACTGCAGAAAAATTCATTTTGGATTCCGACTACGAACTTGATTCCCTTTCGCAATTCTAAATGTTCTGTGACCGCTCCCACTTATTATGTACTGAAGAAATTTCCAAAATAAAGACCTACATTTAACGGCAAAACTTCGTCTCTAACATATCACAGGCAAGTTTCCTTCCTAACCTACAGCTGTTGAAAACTAACGTGCGCATTGCTCAAATATCATGGATACATTAGAAACGCTAATCTATCACGGACCTTCTCGTGAATATCCACGGTTCGACAATGTGCCATTTAATTTCGAACAACCTCAATTGTTCCAATATCTAATTATGTATTAAAAATTTCTGTATCTTAAATCGTTGTATGTTTGTTAATCAAACGACATAACCAAATATGCTCGTTTAAAGCACCTTTTATTTTCTTATATATAAACATATTGTATTTTAGTATTAATATTTGTATATAAGTTATAGATCTTCCGATTGTACCAGTTATGCTCCAGCGTAATCTGATATTTAACCTATTCTTGGTATACCTATTTTGGCCTTCACAATGTTTGTATGTCTACTTTAGCTTCGGACAAAATTAGATATGTTTGCATTTGAAGTAAACTGTATTTTATTTATTATTTCTTATATACTTATATTTATTAACATATTTCTCACTCCGATGTCTAGCGGAAAAGTAATGAGTTCTCCATATAACTTGTAAAAATTCTAATTTATTTCACTTAGATGCTAAAGTCGCTCATCGCAGCAAATTAGCATAAGTCGAATGTGAAATATATACTAAAACCCTCGCTTTGATATTACTTTCATTCCACGATACCAGATCAGATTACGACTACATAACAAGCAAAATCAAAAATAAATTCACTCAATACTCTCTTCTAGAATCTTTCCCCCTGAAGTATGGTAAACTTTGAAAGAAAAGGCCCGACCTCGAATTTCGATCACAAATTTCGCCCTGCCAAATCACGAAAGATCAGAGCAACGTTCGATCACACAACGCACGTGAAAAGTGCGACTTGCAAATTCCTACAGAAGAGTATACTCAAACAGAGAGACTTTGTTACTTTATACTTTATGCAATATTTACTTATTTGAATAAAAACATCATTTCAAAAAATGGATCTTTAAATTACCAACCTCTTATAATAGGTGCTGCTCTTAAAGAGCCACCAATCTAGCAAGTCATACCCTATATATATATTACTATATTATAATATATATATATATATTATATACGTAATACATATAATATACTTATATATATATATAATATATATAAATAAATAATATATATATATATAGAATGAATAATATATATATATATCACCTATATATATAATATATACACTAATACTACTACCTACAATAACAATATATAGGATGGTGAGCACTAATATATATTATACATATATAATATAATATACTTAATATAATAGTAATATATATCTAACGAAGATATACTATATACTATATATTATATGATATTATATTATATAAATATATATTATATATATATATAATAATATATACATATATAATATATATGTGCCAGAAGAACAGGTGAGGATTTGGCAAGCTTGCAGGACTACCACCCTTACAAAGGTGCCAGGAAACAATAATAATTCAGGTAATATATTATATATATAATATATATATAATATATTATATATATATAATATATATATATATTATAATATATATTAATATATATATATATATATATATATATATATATATAATTTATATTAATTATAAGTATTATATATATATATATACTAGATAAATATATATATATATTATATATATATATATAAATATTATCAATTATTACAATATATATATATAATATATATATATATATATATATATATAATTTTCCTCTCCCCAGCTCCCCTTCCATACAGAAGCGACATACCTCAGATATTCATCCGCACAGCTGGACAGTCAAGAGAGAAAAGCCAAGTTGAAGTAATGTGTCTGAGCCGTAAGTCACAGACAGATCTAGCAGAATTTTTGTTTCGCTAGTCTGGGAAAAAATAATCTTTCACAGTGGGGGAGGGTGCATTATTGATTCCAAATTTGTATTCTTGATGGGAGTGGGATATATAATAATATATTATATAATATATAATATAAATATATATACACTATATATATATTATATATATATATATATTCAGCTATATCATAAATATATAAGTAGTTATATATAACGTATATATATATATATATGTATAAATATATATATATAATATATATATATATATTATAATATTATAATATATATAACTATATATATATATATACTATAATATAGTATATATATATGATATATGTGTGTGTGTGTGTGATGTTATACTTGTCTTGTACTCGAGAAAAATAGTTTTACATTTTATACACAAGCAAAATAAAGATACGTTTGCCAAGCGCTTTCATGTATTTTAACATATTCTCAAGACAGAACACATTCTTTACGATTTGAGTTTAAATACACGAAAAGTGCTTGGTAATCTTTATTCATTTACTCCTTATAATATACTATATAATATATAATATATATATAATTATATAATATATAGTATATAATATATATAATTATATATAATATATATATATAATATGATAAAAATATACTATATTATATAATACTATATATATATAATATATATATATATATATATATATATATATATATATAGTAAATATATAATATATATATATATATATGATTATATATTATATATATATAAAATATACTATATATATATATATATATATATATATATATATTATATATATATATATATACTATAATATATATATATATATTATATATATATATATTATACTATATAATAATATATATATATAATATATATATATATATAATTATATATATAATAATATATATCATATACTATGAGTTCGTCTGACCTTTTACACGAAAGCATGAGAACCGTTTTCTGTTTTACGCGCCATTTTATTTTTTGGCGGCGAATTCGAAGTTCTTCTAGGCGAAATGACAAGTGAAATGCAATTCATAGATAGCGTCGTGTGGAACGTTCCTCCGGCTACTCCTGCACACATACTACACCACAACACACACACCACAACAACACACCACACACACAAATAAGAACAATAGATTAAACTATATATAATATACTAATATATATAATTATATATATATAATATATATATACTATATTTATATATATAATATATATTATATATATAAATATATATACCATAATAAGATATATACTATATATATATATATATATATTATATATATCAATATATATATATACTAGATATATATATATATATATATATAATACTATATTTTTACATTGGGCGTCGTCAGGGGGGGGCAGGGGGCAGCTGCCCCCCTAGAAGTGTTTACTTTTATAGAGTCTACTGCGATTTTTTTTTATCCAACGTCTCGTTCCGGGTGGCCGTTAAGTATATATATATCTATATATTATATATATAATATATATATACTATATATAATATAATATATATAATAAAATATATATACCTATATATTATATATATATATAGATATATATATATATATATATATATATCATATAATATATATATATACGATTATATGGCGAAGGCTAGTTGCAATCGTCATTTTCTCACATTTATCTTGTAGATACTAGGCATCACTGATTTTTCATACTCTTTCCAACTTTGTATTCAAAACTGTGTTGTTATTCTATCTATGTTTTTTTAATGTTAATATATATATAAATTCTAATTGTTCAGCCAGATTCTCAATTCTTTATTAAGTTTTTAAGGTTCAGAGTAGCATTGAAATTATCACTCCTTGACGCCACTCTATAATTCAGCACCGCCTCAGTGTAAAGTTATAGTTTAAGCTTCAATTTCATTCAGATCATGGATATTAGGAGATCCTGTACGTACGTTTTACTTTAAATATTAATTAAACTTTGTTTTTACTTCGGAAAAGTAGGAATTTGTAACGACCATGATCTTACTTGTCCATATGAGTAGGCTGCATTAAAATCATTTTTTATTAACAAACACAGAATATTAGTGATTGGTTTCAACTAGTTGCCTATACGTTTAATTTTTCTGTTAACATCTTTGAATGTTAGTAAAATTTTTAGCCTATGACCATATTGCAAAGATCTACATAATATATATATAATATATATATAATATATATATATATTATAATATATATATATATATATATATATATATATATATATAAATATATAAATATTATATATATTTATAATACTATATATATAGTTTGCCAGTAAATTTGAAAAGGAATAACTCAGATAAAATTGGAAATGGTAACGGGTTGAAAACGAAGAAGATACCAATAATTCAACTAAGGAACTACACAAGAGCAATTCCCTCCTACTTCGCATGTTTCGCATGATGAAGAACCCACACCCAGCCCAGCACCTCGACGAGTCAAAATATGGGTCCAGATTTCGGAGCTAGCGTTTCCGTAGATGACAGTCACGAAAATGACATTGGTAACGTTGGACATTCATTTATGATTTCGACTGAGAAAACGAAACAGTTACTGAAAGAGTGTTTCCACCTAAAGACCTATAATTTTTTGGAAGATGCTACCCCCTTAAAGAGGAAATTCAATTATGAAGGGTTGGAGACATATTCACCTTGTCTGACACTCCAGCCGCCTAAAGGAGCATTTCAAGGTTTGTATTTTATTTCCACCAAATAATTGGTAGAAAGTGGACATTCATCTATGATTTCGACCGAGAAAAAAAACAGTTACTGAAAGGTGTTGGATTCCACCAAAGACCTATAATTTTTTGGAAGATGCTACCCTTAAAGAGAAATTAATGGTATGGTTGAGACATATTCACCTTTTCTGACATACTCCAGGCGCCTAAGGGAGCATTTTGCAAGTTTTTATTTTATTTCCACCAAAAATAAAAGTTCGTTCAGAGGGGTCCTAGCTCCTTGACAATAAGACCTCCCATTAAATATAAAGATGTTCATGCGGTTGTAAGGGGACTACAAATACAGAAGTGGTATAAAACTGCTGTTGAAGCTGTAAGATTGTTCCTACAGGACCGTGCCGGTAGACATCCAAATTAACCAACACACCATTCTAAGAAAATCATAGAAGAAAATAAAAAAAATATATCTTCAATAATCATGTTTGACATTTTCTGGTACGCGCGATTTACCGCTTCGGGGTTAGCATCATGATGAGGGAGTGTTGCAAATTTGTGCCGCTATGAATAGATGCGGAATCAGTCATTGAAAAGCTATTTTGAAAAGGGGAAAAATTCCACATACCAATCAGTTCAGAAATTCAGAATAGGAATTCATTCTTATGTAGGTACTACTAAAAAGAGAAAGCATCGTAATAAGTAAAGGAAAACGCGTGCACGTATAGCTTACTAGCAATGAAGCCGCTGATATTTCTGGAAAGGAACAATTGTCCCTAGTTTGCACTATTCGACAAAGAGTCCGCATAAGTCGAAGAGGATTTTATTGGCTTTTGTAGACTGAAAGCGTTTCTTGACGCAAAACCATTTCGAAGCCATTGACGATTTGTCACGACCGAAGAACGGATCCCGAGAAATGCGTCGGCTTGGGGTTTCGATTGCTGTTCTACGATGTCTGGCAAAAAAGAAGGAGTTGTCCAAGCAAATTGAGGAAAAAAGTATGAAACAAACATGTCTTTCTTTCATGCTCTTCACACAAAAAATCTGAGTTATAAATGATCTTGAACACCATACCAGAAATACGCAAATACTGTGTGAACTATAAAGGACAATATTACGTTTTTTCGCGAGTCGATCTTGAGAAGAAAATTAATGCCAAACATCCCAGGCACTATACCAGACCAGATGGTCTGAGCAACGCAAGTGCATCAGAGTGTTTAAGGAGCACTTTGGACGAATGATGCAAGCATTAGAAAATCCTTTCCATTGAAGGAAATATCGCCACAAGAAAAAGCGCTTCTCAGTTGCATTCAGGCGGCATGTAAGTCGTCATTCATCATGGCTATGATATTGACCGCGAAATACTCTGCGATGTTAGTTAGAGCCAGTTGTAAATGCTCTCCAATCTAAGACCTTGGATATCGTCAAAACCTCGCAGCACAATTCAACATAATTGTTGAAATGGCTAGGAACGCCTCCGCGAAAGAGTCTGAAAAAAAATCAATCGATGAAGTGTAACAAAGAACTAACAAATCGCCCCCGGCACTGGACTTGACTTAATATATCCACGCGATTTTTGGAGGCACGTACCGCAGCTAACCATCCAGCAACAAAACTCACGAGTTCTGAAGAAGATCCTTAAAACTCCGATCTGGATTTTATAACTTCTGCTTTGGAATCTACGGTTTATCTACTAAAAATTACACCTGCTTAGCATTTACATATCTACATCCTTTCCACATGCTACTTAATTAAAACAATCGATGAGTTAAAGGAAAAAGACAGCTTCATTTTATAGTTTTTAACCACTTAAAAGGCTTAGAAGAAGAGCTAGAACTTTAGTACAAAATTTGAAAGGAACAAGAAACTGAGTATTGAAGAACTAAAAGACTGTTGTCTCCCCAAGTCTTAAAGAGACTGAACCTTCTTTCCGCGACGAAAAAGCTTTGATATACTACATCCCCCAACATGCACCACCAGTAACAGTATAAAACACTCTCTCAGTCCTCTGCTAAGATCAAGACTTGGCAGCGAAGGACTATGGAAACGACAGGTTAAAACGACTGGCTATGATCGAGTCTAACACAAACAATTTACTTGTGTTTGACATGGATGATTATTTATTCAAACAGAGTTTGATAAATTTTGCGTCGAACAAGGAAATACTTGTCTTAATAATATCAATTTGCAACTGCTCTATATTGTGAATTTTCTATCATATGCATTGATATCTATTCTTTTTATAAAATTTTTTTTTTAAATATTAATCATTTAATTATCCATACCAATGTTTTTCAAGTTTTATGTCTTCTTTCTTATATAAATATATATAATATATAATATATATATACTATATATATACTATAATATATAATATATATATATTTATATATAATATATATATATATAATATATAAGCCTTTATAAAATTTTTAAGCTGCCCTCTATATTCTCTATCCCCATGTATAATATATAATAATATATATATATATTTATATATATATATATATATATATATTATATATATATATATATATATTATTATATAATATATATATACTATATATATATATAAATAATAATTATATAATATGCATATATATATATAAATTATATATATATATAATTATTAGATATATATATTATATATATATATATATATATATATATATATATACTATAATTAATAAGAAATAATATAAAATAATAAATAATAATAATAATAATAATAATAATAATAATAATATAATAATAATAATAAATAATAACTATTATAATAATAATATTATTAATAAATAATAATAGTATGGTGTATTCTTATTATTTTCATTTTTTCATATAGTTTTAATTTATATTTCTAAATAAAAAATTAAGAATGGAAAGTTGTGGTGAATGTTTTTAAAATTATTATTATTATTATTATTGTTGAAATTTTGAATGGTACTAAATTAAATTCTCTATCATTCTCAAATTGGAATCCAGTCCCAAACCTATAATTTAAATCTAAAAATTAATAAAAATCTAACTTAATCTAACTTTAAAATTCATAAATTAAGCTATAAAATATGCCTCTGCAAAATGCTCTAGCCTGATGCAAAAAGGGAAAAAGCACAACCATCTAAAAAAATCTCAATTCATTTGAGAAAGAGAAAAGAAAAAAGTTTTGAACAGCTCTGGTCTTGCTACGCCTTTGTAATTTTTTCTATGAAAGTAGTGACTCTGTGTTTTTTTCAATACTTCAATATCCTGGATGAATTGTCTTTCTTCAGAGAGGGATCCCTCCTCATCCGATTGAAGTACTACGCAAAAAAGGCTTAAATAGATGCTTCAGCGCATTACTGGTAATAGCTCCCGTTTTTTTGAAGGTAAGAGAAGTTTGCTTAGGCATATTGTTTTATCTTTAATAATATTTTTTGCTCCCTTTACCTCTCCCCATAAGTGAGGTTTAATTTACTTTAACTTGCTAAATAAAAATAAATAATTTTATAATGATTGATGCTTCCAGTGAAGTACGGGCATGTTGTTTTATCTTTAATAAATATAATATTTTGCTTCCTTTACCTCTCCCCATAAGTGAGGTTTAATTTAATTTAACTTGCTTAACGAAATAATTTTATAATTAATGGTACTCCCTGTGAGGTACGCTAAAAATTTTCTATAATGAATGGTGCCCCCTGTGAGGTAAAGGTTTGGTACTGGAGTTTATGTTTGAGTCCTTTAATAATTCATAAAATTTTAAAATTTCAAAACTCTCTCGTCGAAAGTAAAGTTCAAAAATTGAAACTAAATATTGGAGGTTACTATTTCATAATTAGGGATAGGTTAGCTTAGTAAGTTACTAAGTGGTTAAATTCTCGACTAATTTACGAATTACGAGTGGCGACGCAAAGACTACAAACCTTGTTTATATACTTAAATAACGGACTGACGATTGACTTACTATTCTAGGTCTGTGTTAAAAGTAACGTTTAATTAAATAAATATTGTGATATATAAAATAAATTGTGTATTACAATAAAAATTAAGTGTAAATAATACTGAAAGGTATTTAAGTAAAAATAGTCCTGAAGTGTAGCAATATTGTTTGGGCCTATTCTTGTTAGGCGTAAGCCTTATTACTTTTGCCCAAATAGGCTATACGTATTAGGGCTGTAAACTTTAAAATTTTTGCAGCCTAACTATTGAGTTATAGGCCTACCTAATAAGATAATAGGCTTTGTGGACTTCCCATACTGGTTAAAACCAGATGGTCTGTATATAAAATGAAGGCTATTTAAAATGCCTAATTTAAATTAAGGTAAACTCCCTTTATATAGTATTAAGGTATATATTTTTTTTAGTATTAAGGATTTTTTTTTTAGGCTTAAGGTTCAAATTTTAAGGCCTATGTATTATAGGCTTAGGTTGTTACAAGTGTGAAAATGGAGCATTTAGACATAAAATAGCTCTGAATATAGAAGGTTTTGGCTGAATCCTCTAGCCCGTCTGAAGACATTACGAAATGTAATTAACTAACAAAGAAAGCGGCTACGTGTTAAAAAGGTCCGCGTGTTACTAAAACTTGTAAAATTAAAATAGTTCCCAGCCCATTCAATTACTCTATCTATAGATAAATTAAATAATGCTTTAACATTGAAAAAGTCAATAAATGATCTTGAATCTCTTAATGAAAGTATCACCGAATTTCTTTTAGAGCTTGTTAAAGAATTTACGACTGAGACTAGAGTTATAGGTCAAAATATATGAGTATTACATATTAACTACCGATTAAGTACAATACATTCAATTTATTGATGTACAAATGCTTTCTTTCATCAGACTTCTCTTCAAACAGCTACATACAAGCTAACGTTAACTAATAGCAGAAATAAAGACTTCCATTATTGAGGTGACTGCCTCTCAACTTAAAAATACTTTAAAATATCATTTACTAATATTTTATGATAATTGTAGGATTTCAAACCAACGAAAAAATTTGCTCTATTTAAATCAACAGCACTAAAAGTAATTCCATCTTGCTTCAAATCAAACATTGCATTTCAAGAGGATCAGAATACAGCCTATTATAGAGCTTGGGAGCATGTTAAAGATCTCTATGCTTCTACCTGTGTCAAATTAAATTATTTCATAATATAAAAAGATTATTAACTTTGTACAAAACAGCATTTCAAAGATCTCCAATACGTTCTAAATGCATTTTTCAAGCTAATATGACATGCCAATTCCAATCTGTTAAGAAATAATCAACTAACTTATTGACATATTCAACTTATCACATCCTATCATTATAACTGCATTTAAGATTATGAATTAAGAGAATATTTAACGTACATAGTGGAATAAAATATACTCCTATCGTTTGTATATTATTCGAAGTCGCCAAGATGACTGAAGCGCTTACTAAAACATTAACATCGATCAACGATGTATTAAAGCAAACACCCGATTTAAATTTCTACCATGCATCTCTTCATTTAAAAAATGAATCTAAAATGATAAAAATGTAAAAATAATAATCCCAATCAGAGAATGAGAGCAGGTTCAGTAAAATTTTTTATGAAAGTGTAAAATCAAAAACTTCCAGTCATATACACCTCACTGTAAATGAACATGAAATATTGCTCTCAAAATGGCCATTACTATTTCTAGATGTCCAATATGCTTACCAAATAAAGAAAAATGGGATCGAGTATAAAAGCATTAGGTATTGTAAAAAATACAGTAATAATCATGATGAAAAACAGTGTACAATATCCTCTTGATCCTTGTAAAAATTGTGGTAAGAGAAATCATTTATATTTTCTTTGCTTAAAACAACTTTCAGAGGGTAAAGATAAAATTAAGGATCCTAAAGTAAAGGATAATGGGAAAGGTAATAAAACTAGTCAAGGGTGTAATATTACTTCTATTGGAGGTAATTCAATTCTTCCATCATTGCAGTTACCAATTGTAACAAATTTGGGTGGTGAAATAAAGGTGAGAGCACTTATAGATTCTGCGAGTCAGGACAATTACATTGTTAAGGATACAGTAGAGTCTCTAGGTATTTCCACTAAGGTCATTGAGGGAAACTTTAACAATTAGTGGTTTTAATGCTCAATTTTCAAAGCCATGTTTTGAGGTTGCAAAATTTTTTATTAAAGATGTTGAATATCCCATTGAAGCCCTAGTTGTTGATAACATCCCAGTAAAATTTAAAATTAAAGAAGTGTCAAAACTAGTTACTTCCCTTGAACTTAATGGTTTTAAATTAGCAGAGAATTATGATTCTGAAGTAGTAACTGATTTTAATGTAATTTTAGGAGCCCCTAGTATTAAAGAACTAAATTTAGAAATTATTAAAATTAATAATGCTATGGCTTACAAATCTAGGTATGGTGTCATTTTGCAAGGTATTCCCTCAGATTATCATTTCAAATATGAGACAGCCTTAAATTTAATTACAGAGAGTGGTGTGTGGCTACTGTCAGTGAAAATGATGAAAATCTAGCTGAAAATATAGGTCATTTCAGCAGTCTGGAAAATTTAGGGTTATTTAAAGATGAAAAATTTACCACTAATGAACAAAGAATAATAAAAAATTTTAAAGATAATGTTCAGCTGAGTGAGGAAAGTATATCAGTAGAAATTCCATGGAAACCTAATCATAATATAAATGACTTAACTCCTAATTTTGATTATGCTTATGGCAGGCTTAATTCTCTTATTAGAAAATTAAAAAGTAATAATTTATTAAATGAATATCAGAATATTTTTGATTTACAATTAAATGAGGGTATCCTTTATGAAATTCCTATTGATAAAATAGATCATAAAAAAGACTATTTTCTTCCTCACTTTGCTGTAATTAGAAATAATGTTCATACTACTAAAATTAGAATAGTAGTGGATCCATCTGGTAAAAAATATGATGATGACAAGGCTTTAAATGATTTACTTGATAACTGTCCATTCCTTGTTACCACATCTTGCTAGGTTGTTTATACTTATAAGACATGGTAGGTACTTAACCATTGCTGACATAGAAAAGGCTTTTTTAATGTTACATCTTTCTAAGGAAGATGATAAAGATGCTCATAAACTATTATGGATTAGGGACTTATCAAAACCTTTAACTAAAAATAACTTAATGTGTCTTAGGTATAATAGAGTAACATTTGGCAATAAAACCAGCCCATTTCTTTTGCAAGAGTCAATTAAATCAATTTTGGAGTCAAAACAATCTGACTTGGGTGACTATTTTTCCAATCGGTTATATATGGATAACCTTATGATAAATAATGATAAAGTAGAATCTATAAAGTCACATTTTGAAACTGCTATTAATTATCTAGAGCCCTATGGTCTTCACCTTTATGAATGGGCTTCTAACAGTCCTGAAGCAGAGTTAATGTTCAAAAAATTAGGTTTGCTCTCTTCTGAAGATCCTCTTTTCACTAAACTTCTAGGTTATTGGTGGAATAGGAAAGAGGATTTAATATCCTTAAAGGAATGTGACTTAGATAATAAATGTAAAACTAGAAGGGAGATTTTGAGTGCTATACAAAGTATTTTTGATCCCATAGGCTTTATTGCTCCTTTAGCTTTTAAACTTAAACTTTTAATGCAAAATCTTGTTTGTGAAAATGCTTCATGGGATGAAGAAATCTCCCCAAAATTAAAAAAAGAGTGGAAAATGATTTGTAAAGATTTTTCTAAGGTTAAAAATTTAACATTTCCTAGAATGACATCAATTGAGTCAGATATTGAATTTAGTCAGTATGATTTACATGTATTTTGTGATGCTAGTAAGGTTGGGTATGGAATAGTATGTTACCTTGTTAATAATCAAAATTCAAAATTTATATATGCCAAGTCAAGAATTAGTCCAAAGGGTAAAGATTATTCAATCTGTCAACTTGAGTTGTTAGCCATCTGTTTAGGCGTTAATGTCATTAAATATTTAATTGAAACCTATAATAAAAATGGTTCATTTTTTCGAACTACCATTTGGACCGATTCTTTGGTTTGTGCAAACTGGTTAAATCAAAAGGACTTAAAAATTAAATCTGTATTTGTTAGCAACAGAATTCAAGAAATTCAAACTACTTGCTATTCTTTCCCCTTTGATATAAGCTTAAGACATGTTTCAGGTGTAAATAATCCTGCTGATTTGTTGACTAGAAATCTTACCACCAAGAAATTTCTAAAGTATAAGCAATTTTATTTAACTGGTCCTTCATTTCTTAAAGATCCAAAATCCCTTCCTAATACAATTCTTGTAAATTTCAATTCAAAACTTAGCATAAATTCTTTACTTCAAACCACTAATGATTTACCAGAACCCCAAGTAGAAAGTCATACTGAACCGTTATTTAACATTGAAAGATTCTCAAATAGGAATAAAGCCCTTAGAATAACAGGTTATGTAATCAGGTTTATTCATAATCTAAAATATTTTAAAACTAATAAATATAATCCTCAACCTGACCTTTCTATTGAACAACGTATAGAAAAAATAAATTCAAATAATTCATATAATAAAGTTGCAACTGAATTTTGGATAAAGTATTTCCAAAAGAAATACTTTTCCCAAGAATTGACAAATTTAGTAAATTTAAATCAAGGTAGACCTATTGAAGACCTAACCAATCTTCAAAAGGATCTGAAATTATTTATGGATGATAATAATATCATTCGTACAATGGGAAGGTACAGGTATGCAGGAACTATACCTTATAATGCAAGGTACCCCGTCTTGCTGCCGAAATGTCATTTTACTAAATTAATAATAATTGAAACTCATAATAAAGCTAAGCATGCAGGTTTATCTGCTACTTGTAACTTAATTCGGCAGGAATTCTGGATACCTCAAATAAGGTCTATGTAAAAAGTATATTAAAAAAGTGTATTTCATGTAAAAGGTATTTTGCTAAAGCATATGAGGTACCCACTGTTGGTCCCCTCATAAAAGAAAAAAGTGACTATGAACACCCATTTCAAACTACTGCCATTGATTATGCTGGGCCAATTTTATTAAAAGACCCAGATGATAATAATAATAAAATTAAATCTTACATATTATTATTTACTTGTTGTAATACTAGATTTACCAGTCTTCATGTGGTTTATGATCTGACAACAGAGACATTTTTAAGGGAACTTTACCATCTTTCACTTACCTATTCTCAACCAAAAAAAATAATCTCGTCTACTTTTAAGAAGGCTAGTAGTTATTTAAGTGATTGGTTTCATAATTTTAAAGTGCAAAATTATTTGCAAGAAAATGGTATAACTTGGCAATTCACAGCTAGCTATTCTCCTAGAACTCTAGGAATAGCAGAGAGAATTGTAGGGTTAATAAAAAGATCTTTGTACACCTCCCTTAAGGGTAGATCTATTTCAGTAGGTAATTTCTCCACTATAGTAAAAGAAATAATGCATGCAATTAATGCCCGTCCATTAACTTATGTCAGCTCTAAAGAAGACCCTTCTTATGATGTAATTACCCCTTTTAAATTAATTTTTGGTCAGGATATTGTAAAATATAATTTTTTAACCACTCCTGAAGTCCAAGTTTCTTCTACTGATGTAGGGGAAGTTGTTGATCCTAATTATATTTCCAATGATCAAAAGTCTATTGTAAAAAACTTTAAAACCTTATCCCATCAATTAAAGGTTATAAAAAATAAATGGAGAGATGAATATCTATTGGGCTTAAGAGAAAGAGAGAAAAAGCAGCACAAACTAATTACTAAAACACCTAAAATTGGGGAATTGTGTTTACTAAATGAGTCTAGTAAGCTTCCAAAATGTTTTTGGAAGTTAGCTAGAATTACTGATGTTCATCCTGATGATGAAGGTATTGTCAGACATGTGACTGTACAAACAGGACAGGGACATCAGTCCAAAAGACATGTGTATAATCTTTACCCATTGGAGATTCCTATTGACAACCTAACCCCAGACTTACAAAAAGATGACATTACTTTACCCAAAAATGACTCTCCTCAGCAAGACACTCAAATAAGACCTAAAAGAGCTGCGGCTGTAAAGTTTCAAAATAGGATTAAAGACCTATTGAAACATGACTTAATTTAACTCTTTAAGTATACTGAGAAGATTTTGTAAATATAATAAAAAATCCGGTAACTCCAGCTAGATAGCTAGTTTTAGACACGTTTTTAAAAAAAAATAAATACACAAAAAATTCATTTATATTTTTTAATTTTTGAGAGTGTTCACAAATTTTAGAATGCTACTAAATCTTAAATTCTCTATCCATTCTCAAATTGATCCAGTCCCAAACCTATAATTTAAATCTAAAAATTATTAAAAATCTAACTTAATCTAACTTTAAAATTCATAAATTAAGCTATAAAATATGCCTTTGCAAAATGCTCTAGCCTGATGCAAAAAGGGAAAAAGCGACAACCACCTCTAAAAACAATCTCAATTCATTAATATAGAGAAGAAAGAAAAAGTTTTGAACAGCTCTGGTCTCTGGCTACCGCCTTGTAATTTTTCTATGAACAGTAGTGAACTCTGTGTTTTTTCAATATCTTCAATATCCTGGAGAATTGTCTTTCTTTCAAGAGACCCTCCTCATCCAATGAGTAAATTGCTTATAGGGTCTTAGATTGATTCGCTTCAGCGTATTAGGTAATAGCTCCGTTTTTTTGAAGGGAAGAGAAGCGTTGCTTAGGCATATGTTTTACCCTTTAATAATATTTTTTGCTTCCTTTACCTCTCCCCATAAGTAGGTTTAATTAATTTAATTTGCTTAAATAAATAATTTTGTCATGATTGGTGCTTCCAGTGAAGTACGCTAAAAATTTTATATAATGAAATTTGATAAAACTATGAATATTAAGTTAATGAGTTATTTCAAGGATTATAGAACTTTTAGAACATTATTATTATTATATTATATTTATATTTATTACTTATAAATATATTATTCATTATTATTCATTATTGCATTATTATTATTATTATTATTATTATTATTATTATTATTATTATTATTATTATTATTATTATTATTATTATTATTATTATTATTCATTTTGTGTTTATCGTCTTTTTATTGAAATTATTCTCTCTCTCTCTCTCTCTCTCTCTCTCTCTCTCTCTTCTCTCTCTTCTCTCTCTCCTCTCTCTCTCTCTCTCTCTCTCTCTCTCTCTCTCTAATAGCCAAAGATTGCTATTAGGAAATTTCATTCCGTCTCTATTCAACGCTTTATTGAGTGATAATACTTTCTCATTACCTGACTTGAACGAATAAAAAGGGCGAAACAATTTGAAAAATCAAGATTGCGAATTGGTTCTAAATGGGCGAAAATATTTTTACGTATTTCACAAATTACTGAATTCGTTTTACGAATAGTTTAGTTATATATTTCTGCTTGCAAATATTTTAAAAGTAAAGTTAAAAAAAGGGAATATTTGCTTGATTTACTTAAATTATCAATCGATCTACAAATATAGAATTTGAATTACGAGATGTGCATATGCGACAAATTGCTATATTCGATTTACGAATATTTTAGGTTTTTTCTTTCAGTGTTCGCAAATTTATTTATATGAATACTTTGTTAATTTTAAAGAGACAATATTTACATGATATACAAATTATTAATCGAGTTACGTTGTTTGAGTTACGCTGTTCGAGTTACGTTGTTCGAGTTACGAAGTTTCACGTAAACAGGAACTTACTGAACTTGAATTGCGAACATTTTAGTTTAATCTTCCTATGTTTGTAATATTTTCTAAAAATTACTGCTTAAATTTTACAAAGATAATATTTACTTGATTTACGAATTATCAAAAGAGCTACAAATATAATATTCGATTTACGATATATTCGCGACAGCAACAAGTGTCTGAATTCGCTTTACAACATTAATATTTTATATTTGGTTATTCCACACTTTATACCTGCCGCCGTATGTACCTAACAAGATAGTTATTATCAATGTATACATTTTGAATGGCCTTTCTGCGAATTTCCTACTCTATTCCTCTACACTCATGATGTGTTTAGGGAGCGGCACTATTTAAGTAACACCTGAACCATTAGACATCACTTCGCATCTTAAGTCCTGGTCTAAATCTGATTTGATAATATGAGTTAACAATAAAAATTGGCCCAGCACTCGAACCTGTGGGACATCACCAACTCTTCAACTATTTCCCATCGTTTTGGAGGGCTTCTAGAGTTGCATCTCCATTCAGTTTCAATCATGGGCCTTACCATTTCTGATTCCCCTGGATCATCTATTGTCTTCTTTCCTCCTTTGTAAATCTTCTTATCTACTGCACTGTTTTCTATTCGCAAGCCATCTTTAATCCAAACCAGTACCCATCGTTGCATTCCAGCCCTTATTTATTATATTCCATATTTTTTCGCATGGGATAACATTGCTCCATTCAGCCCTATATGTGGGGACCTATCAAAAGTTTTACTAACGTCTAAATATACAATATCAACCTGATCTCCTCGGTCAATGCAGTCGAGAGCTGAGTCATTAATTGATGGTTCCATAAATTCTAAAAGGTTTTGTCTGACATGACCCTAACCTATTCCTTGTGAAACAAGTCTCCATTGTGAGAGTTCGCATACGAAATTCCCTTGTTACGTTCTAAAATATTTCTCTATATACCTTTTATACCTATTTTCCAGTAACCATTTACAAACCAAGCAGTTGTTTAAGATACACTAACTGGGCCTATAAATTTCACTTACAAATACTTCCTTACTAACCTTTCTTATAGAATAGGCACAGACTATATGCTGTTTTCCAGTCAATCTGGTCACCAAATTGTTTGATCTATACAAATGTATACAGAATTACGCTTTAACATAATCAAATGACAGTAGCTTTGCAATACTGCTTGATTACTAGCGCCTCATTTCAGAATCTACCCATATACTACCATCCAGCATCTGCAGCTTTACCTGGATAATATGGTCTAATAAGTTAGCAACCTTTCTTTCTGATAAATTAATATTCTGTGAGACTATTTTCGTCTACATAGCATATCAAGAACCTCTTAAGTTCTAAAACTATTATCTAAGTGTGGTCTCTCTGTAAACACTGAGATCAGAAATAATGGCGTGTAAAAATGTGTGACCAACTCCTTATCTGAACTCGACTTAAATTTTCCATCATTTTATAATTGGACATCCAATTGGTCCTAATTCTAACTCTTTTAATCTTTATATATTTTGAAATATTTTAAATTATCATCTCGCTTTTCATTAATTTTTCCATCTCTCTCTTCTATTTCCTACAAACAGCTCTTTCTCTTCAGCTCTACTTCTAATTTGGGTTTTATCTTAATACATACTATTGATATTCATTAAAATTTGCTTTTTAAGAACAGATTTCCACATTTAAAATCAGTTTTGTCTTTTACTAACTCTTTACTCCCAGCTATCAGTTATACTAAGCATCATAGCTCTTTCATAATATGGGTTCGCGTCTAACAGTATTACCTTATAATTACTATGTAGGCATTATCATTGTCAGATACTTCTGTTAGCCTAGTGACTTTTCTTGATAAATAATTTCTATAGGTTCAGTTATCGATAGGTTTTAGGTGTAGGTAAACATTTTTTTAAGAACTTCTTTAGTGGCAAGCTTCTGACATAATTCCAGAAGCTCCACTAAATATTTTCTTAAAAAACTAAACTTAACTTTTCTGAAGTTAGAATTTTTTGCAAAATTAATTTTTTTTTCAGAAAGTCACAGTACAGTATTTACAAATGCCCATACAATATATATATATATATTATATAATATATTTATTATATATATATTTATATATATACTATATATATATTATATATTATATATATTTTTAATGCAAGGTTTCTAAGTTTGCAGATATACTAAAGTGGCCACCTGCATTAGGAATAAGTGAAGGATGCATAAGTTCAAATGATCTTGAAAATGCTTGGTGGGCAGATAAGTGGAATGATTTTTAATGTAAAGTGTAAGGTCTTCACTAGGTTACTCAAATAAAAGTTTTAAACTAGATATGAATGGGGATTGGCTTGAATCTGTGGACCAAGAAAAGATTTGGGTGTGATTATAAGCAGTAATTTGAAAGTGGCTAATCAGTGTTTGGAATCTGGAAATAAAGCTCATAAGATGCTGGGCATAATAAATCGCAATGTTGTTTACAAGAGCAAGGAAGTAATATTCCAAGTAACAGAAAGATTAGAAGCATTCATAGGTCGGATGTGTGGCAACTTTATTCTAGGACACGATAGTGTCCCTATGGCCTAGCCTAATCTCTTAAACAGTAAGTTTTACAACCCCCTCTATTCTCATCTCACTTTCAAATATTTAACTATATATATATATATTATATATATATATATATATATATATATACGATAGTATGGTACATTAATATATCTAAATATATATATATATATATTATATATATATATATATAATATATATATTATCTATAAATATTTTACAAGTATAACAATTATATTTTGAGAGATTAGATTTGAATTTAATGTGAATAGTCTATTAATCTGATTATTTTCGGATATTTGAGTAAACTTCTATTAAATCATACTGTAGTTGTCGCTACACTGTAAACTAAATCTACACAATCGAGGATAACTATAAATTTCGTTAAGATGGGCTATGACCGTTTTATAATTATAATGCTCTTCCAAGCAAATTTTTTTCTCAGAAGTAAATTAGTAATTCCGGTTCCGGCCAGAATTTTTCAAAATTCCAGCCAGAACTGGAACGGGAAAAAAAGTTGTACTCCAGAGCGCTAGGATCATGGATAATGTCCGGTAACAATTGCACCATCTAATAAATACCATAGCGTCGGGCGAGAGGTGCCCAGGCCCACATCTTTAGGAGGGGTGATTCGCGTCAATCTCATAATAATTATAAAAAGTATAAAAAAAATCAATTTTTTTTTTTTCGCTACATTTTTAATAGCCAATGTATATCAAGTAAAATTCTTTTAATTTAGATCATATTAATTCTAGAGTTTTTATATTTTTAAAAATATGTTAAAAATAAGTTTGAAAAATTTCCTTCATAGAACTCACTTTTGAAAATGTGAGTTTTTTTAACTTCGTTCTAAAATGAAAATTGTGGATAGATTTTCAATCTATTCTGTCAGTGCAAATAACACACTCCGAGTATCGTTAGCTTTAAACTGGCAAAGTAAATTTTTGGTCCAACAGTAATAGTGGCAAAAAAACGGGGCCCAACTTGCCGATTCACCCCGCGTAAAAATTGATGGAGGGGTGGCGTCGGCTCAACACATTGTTTTTCGTATTTGTACCGTAATTCTCATTGGGCCATTTTTTTACGTATAATTAATTTAAAACACAAACTTAAAAAGTTATTATATTAAGTGAAATTTTTTAAAAAAATGAAATTTCAATAAAAAAACGAGTCAAAAACGTGTCAAATTTTGGGCAAGAGAGGTGAATCGGACCACTTATTTTTATTCGTATTTATTATCATTATTCGAACATTTTTATTACTTATTAGAATTTTAATATGATAAAATAAATTTATATTAAGTAAATTAAAATATAAATTGAAATTATCGTAAAGACGAATTTACCGATGGTCCGAGTACCCATGGTGGTCCGCGTTCACCCTCCCACGGTCAGAGCTGATTCGGCGTTATTCAGGACTATATAAGAACTTTTTATTATTAGAATTACAACTGTATTATTGTAATTAGTGTGTGCTTATGACCGATTATAGGGCCGTGATTTACAAAAAAAAAAACTTTCCAAAAAACGTGACATTAGGCGGGAGAAATCGGGAGACCTAAGTATACCTAAGTGGTCACGGTACCGCCCGACGCTATATAACATATTATATATTCTATATATATATATACTTATATATATAATTAATATATATATATACATTATATACATACACTTATTATTATATATATATATATCTTATATATACATACTATGATAGCAAACTATACACATTTCATTAACATAACTAAGTTATGGTCCACATGCCATCTAAATTAATAACTATATAGACACTAAAAACTCCACCAATTGGCTTGTCATATGGGTAGATCTCAGCCCGAAAAACGCCATCACCATCAAACACCGAATCTAACTCTTACTAATGTTGCAATCGGGTATTATTCGTCCACTGGAAACTTCGGTCAGTGGCTAAAATAGCCCTTTACAAAATGTATAAAATATATCTTCAGCATGTGTTCTCTAAAGGATATTGGTTATATTTTTCTGAACCTAATGATCAATTTAAGTCATTAATTTTGTGATTTTTTTTACCTGAGCACTAAAAAATCGGGTAAATTTTAGGCAGACTGCTAATAATCACAGGTAAAAGATAATTTCTACTCTACATTACTTGGTACAAGATATAGTACTCTAAAAATAGTTCGATCATAACCTAATTTGCAATCATCGCGGAAAATCAATTTCAAAGACGCAAGAATGATATATGTTTATTATAAAAATTGTAACATGGGGCATTTCAGTCCAGCCAGGTTTAAAAATTTGCATGGGCAATTCGGACAACATTGAAATCTTCCATTAATTAAATTTTTTAAAATACTCTTATTACAAAAAGCAATCCCAAAAATATCAATGTTTTAAATAATTTTTACACTTTTACAGCATGATACAATTGTAAAAGTTTTTCACACCATTTACCATTTGATAGATATATTTTCAGCTAAGATGGTCACTATAATAGTAACGTAGGCACCTAAAGGGAAAATCTCTGTTAATTGATGATGTTGCCAGACCTGCTTAAGAACGTTATAAGATATATGCATTAGATGGTCTCTGAAAGCGGTAATAGCCTAAAACGCTCGCGGAGTATGGCGTTCGTTTTTGTCAAACATTCGCAGACATCTTAAAAACGCTCTGTATAGGGAGAGTTCTGTATATAAATTTACGAATAAAAAAATGAATAATCACCTTACAGAATAAAAAATTTATTTTTTCTGGTTAATTTTTTTTTAATGACATTTTTCTGCAGTCTTGGACCCAAAGAACGGAACACAACTTGAACATCTGTTACTTTTTAGAAGACCAAGTTATCCTGTACAATATAATTATATATTGATCAATACTATTATGTTTAAAAAATGAAAACTATGACTTATCATTAAGTTTATATCAATAAAAAGACTTTAATGAGGATTCTTAGGGATGTAAAAATTGAAGTGGACTGAATTGCCCCACCCCCCAAAATCGTGGGGCAATTTGGTCCATGTTACTTATCAGCTTCTAACATTAATCATATATAATTATATATTAAATTAATACAAATACAAATTATACATATACAAAAAATTCTAGTAAAATTATTTAACATAACCTAAAAAAAAATTTCGAAAAAAATTACTCCATAACCTTATCCATTTTGAGTACCCCTGATTTAGGACCGAATTGCCCCATTTTAAATTTAAGATATATATTAATAATATAATATATATATATATATATTAATATCTTATATATTATATAATTATATATATCATATATTATATATATATATATATATTATATATTATATAATTATATATATTATAATATATAGCTTACTAAAATAATTAAATACGGTATATATATTATATATATATATATTATAATTATTATTATTATATATATATATATATTATATATATATATTAATTATATATATATATATTAATATATCATACGGCCAATAGGGGCTAGGGCCGTCAGGGAACATGAAGGGGGGACGTATTTTCCACTCACTACCTCATAACCAATCCCATAATAGGCAGTATAGGGGTTGAGGACCCCTGCGTAGGGTTGGGAAAAAAAATCCGTTTTATTTTTTTTTTACAATATGCCTCTATTATCTCAGATATTTTTCAAGTTATTTTTTCTTTGCTGCTTATCTCTTTTTATTTTATCATATTAATGTTTTTATTTATAAAAAATTAAATATGAGGCTAATATGATATTACACTTGAGTATTTCTATATATATTTTTAAAATAGGAAAGTAATAAAATTAATAATACAAATTAATTCCATTCTGTAAAATAAAAAAGAGAATAGCAGAACTACCTTTCTCTTAATTTTATCAATTGTTTTTAATTAAGCATATATAATTTAATACATAGTAGGTTGTATGTATCACTATTGAGCAGTAATCATGTCATGTTTGTAGCTTTAACTTACTATATTATATTAAACTATGTATTTAATGAATATAGCTTTCTATATAATATAAAATATTATTAATTTATAAATTTCTTTTAAAAATATTATAATGTATTTTATATTATATATTATATAGATAGTATGATCTGTTAAATGATAAAAACTCTAAATGTGACTTAAGGGATGTCAAAATTAGAAATAATCTAAAAAATAATTGAAATTATATAAAATTATATATATATACCAAGATTGTAAATGATGAAGGATGAGATAACCTATATTAAAATTATTTGGTATACTTTGGAATATCACTTATTTTATCATTCACTAATCACTAAGTCCACATCTCCACAAGACCCCCATCACTTAACTGAGTATTATGTTGAATTTGGACTAATGTCAAGTCTACATTTATCATGAGGTCACCAGCGTGATCACCACATTTAATTATGATATATATAACTGAATAAGTCTATACTCAGTCGTATGAAGTATCGTTAGTGCGAATGGCAGTGGTGAAAGGAGGCAAGGGCAGTAAACAGGACTCTTAAGCTAGTAAGCATGCCTTTGGCATAATCAATTATCTCTCAGTTTGTCAATTTTCGAATTCCTATGTATACTAGATTATGAGCAATCAAATACTAGTTTTGTCAATAAACACGTTCTACGTAACAACACTAATTATATATTTTTTAATGCGGGGTCTATTGCAACTTTTATTTCCTTAAAAGTATAGTCACACGACCTTTTTTTTGCACGTGCATTTCTAAATATATTGATTTAAATTATATAATAATGATTAATAAATGTAATAATAAAGCTGGAACAGGGTAAGAAAAACATTAATGAAGCCATAACAGAATATATGAATATCAAATATTCAGAATATAAAATGAAATTGGAAAATGCAACCATAAAATTTTTGACTACAATAAACTAAGGGGCTTCTCTACTTGTTATATAGGTAAATTTAGAACCTAAAAAAAATTCATATTTAAGCGTCAATGATTATATGCTATAATAATTATAATATAATTGACAATATATAATTTATCACTTATCACAATTAATTGAAAAAAAACGAAAAAAAAAAAACAAATTTTTACTTAGTTTTTTTTCAGGTTGTGTTTTTTTTCATGGAAAACTACGTTTATTTTTTCAGAAAAAAATCACGACCGCTTTGATTTTTTTATCCTTCACCCAACCTATACCTACCTAGCGATCACTCCTACAATATCACAATAAGAGCGGAGGTTCTGGCGTACCCTCCCCGAGGGGGGGAAATAGTCTAACTTATATAATACTGTCGTATTCACTAACGGATAAGGGCTCGAAGTAGACCCTAGACTTACCTTGCACCATCGGGGCAGCTCTATATACTATACCCTTTGGGGTACGCATTAGTTTAAAAAACTGTTATGTTTTTAAAACTATGTGTACCCACAAGGGTAGGACCTCGCACACCGATGGAAGGAGTCAGGATGGTACCTCTCGAGACACTATGTAACGGAAACCAGATTTGTCAGTCCCGTGGGAAACGACAGTGTGGTAAGAGCCATTTCCCCCCCTCACGCGTAGGGTTCCGGACCTCCCTGCATTTGGTATATTGGGTGTCGCGGGGTCACTCCGCACCCTTCCTATATTGTGGGTATTGAAAAAGTCGTCAGCCTTTTATCCCTGTGCTGTTCTGTTTATTACATAATTTAGTCTATAAAGTCATATGTATATTACTGTAATCAATGTCTTTGTAATCTTGAATGAGTATGGTCCACGGAGCTTCATATAAGCTCACATCATTTAGTTTCGTCTTTTGAGTGTAATTATCAGAATATCGTTTTTTTTCCGATATATTTGTCAAGCTTATCGGATACTCTTTGTTAACTCTTTTTATAAAACGTTTTGTCAGATTGTCGCTAATAATATCAACTTTAGTTTGCTTTCGAAGCATCTATTAAGAGGCGACAATTGACTTCGGCTAAAATTTAATGAAGAATATTTTTAAAAATGAAATATTTCTTATATGATTATAAATTTATCTTAAATATGTAAATTAAAAAAATTAGAAAATTAAATAAATTCAAAATTTTGCAAATTTTACTGCTACTTTGCATATATATATATATATATATATATATATATAATATATTATATATATATATAATATATATATATTAATATATATATTATATATATATATATATATATCATTATATAAGTTAATCCCTCACCTTAATTTCAGTTTCAGGTACTTTTCTTTAATTTTTGTTTTAGGTTAGGTTAGTTAGGTTAGGTTTAGCTGTTTAACGCCAGTTATAACTTGTCCTATACTTTACTTAACTAACTCTAAAACAAAAATTATAAGAAAAAATACCTGAAACTGAAATTGAGTGAGTGATTATTATATTATATATTATTATATTATGTAGCACTTTTATTATATTAAAGTACATTTATTATTTAGCTTACTTATTATTATAGCTCACATTTATATTAATATCTATGTATATATATATATCTTCATTATAATCATATATTACATAAGGAGGAATCTAGCTGAAATAATATTATGATGCCCCAAACTCCGGAAGATTATGGGATTTTCCCATTGTCAGCCCTGCACGTCGAAGGAAAAGACTTGAAAACCATTTTGGAAGGTTTTTGGAAATTCCAGTCATATCGGCAGCTGACTTGGAAATTTCCATCATTTCATTAGATTTTGACGTTTAATACGTCAAACCTAGGGTTTTTAAGGTCGGTGAGACCGAATCTAAGGTCTAGAAGACCGTTTTTGAAGGTTTAGCCTCCCAAAAGGGGGGTCCCTAGAAGGTTTTAAATGATCGGTAGATCATTTTTGATGATTCCAATCGATTTATCGTGATCGATTACCCCTAAATCGGATGTAAATCGTCTTTCTTATGTGTTCCTGGTTGGCATTTAACAATGAAAAATGTAATCGAAAGAAAATAATTACAATAATTAACATTCGATTAATCGTTGTAGTAAGTCTACACTATGCGCGGCCACCCTTTTCGCTAGGAAGGAATAGAGATATTGCTTTCAAACTTGGTATATAATCTATGTATGTGATAAACTGATCATAGGTGAGTTTTGGTGACCGTAGGTCACCCCTAAGGGGGTGTTGCCCCTTTAGCGCCAAGGTCAAATTCGTCCTGAAAACCATGTTAGGCTTAACGTATCGGAGTGGAAATTTGGATGTGAGCTATTATGATGACGTAATCTCGTCGGAGACGAGATTACGTCCCTCTGCGTCACCCCGTAAGGGGGGACGCTGCCCCCGTAAAAATTAAAAATGATCGTAGAAGACTGAAATTTGGAGGATGGGTAGAGAAGTTGGAGTCGGAGACGGAGTCGGAGTTGGATTCAGTTTCTGAGTCCAGAGACCCCACCGGAGGGGGGTCCCCAGGTTTGAAAAAAAGAAGAAGAAATGCATGGAAATGCAAAACAGGGAAGAAGAAGAAGAGAAGGAAGAAGAAGAAAGGAAGAAGGAGGAGAAAGGAGAGCAAGGAAGAAGAATGAGGAAGAGGAAGGAGGCTGAGAAGGATTTAGAGTTGGCTCCGGATCCGGTGCTGGGCCACTCGCGGTGCATAAATGAAATTTAGCGTAAACAACAATGTTGGTGTGGTTTTATAAGGATTCGAGGTCGTAGAAGTTCGAAATATGCTGTTTATAAAATTCCGTGTCAGGGTGTCTAGGACCCCTCCATTAGGGGGTTCCGACTGAAAAAAAGAGCACAGACGTGCAAACAGAGGTCCGGAAGGAGGAATGAAAAGGATCAAAGATGAATAAAGGAGGGAAAGAATGAAGAAGGAATGTGCCTGACTCAGAGGAGTAGGAGTTGAACGCTGCATCGGATTCGGCTCCGGTGCGGTGCCGAGCTATTAAATATTTGTGTAATGATGAGCAATGTTGGTGTCTTTATATGTTATCCGAGTCTGTAGATTTCGAATAATGGTTCAGAACCATCAACGAAAAAAAAATAAATAATAAATAAATAAATAAATAAATAAAATTTCTTGCACACTTTTAATGTTTTACTTTACAATTTACGTTTTCCTATACCCTAAAGCATTAATCACTAAATCAAGCACTATCCAACCTCCCTCCTGACCATCTGTGATTCATGATCTATTGATTAAGGTCACATTTTCGAGTATCATTTTGGAAATAACATAACTATAAAATTAAGTTCTTTATACAACATCAATCAATATATGTTATCGTAACAAGGTTTTTTACAAATAAAGCTAACTTAGCATTTTCTGAACTAATGAATATAACCCCCAAAGACAAACTTACACATCTTAAACAGGAAAAACGGGTAACATTACAAAGTTCCACACTTTAAACAGTAAAGTAACTAACCATGCATAAAAAACGGAACTTATTCACACTTTGTCAAGCAATATCTCTAACATAACGATGTTAAATTACACTAACATGGTAATATCTTTTACTAAAATTTATCACAACATTGGTTAATTAACATTGATCAACGAATATCTCTAAAATCATAAGGTTCCACCATTATAAAGCAACATGACGTAACATGACTAAAGAAACTATAACTGCACAAAGACAAGACCTATCACAGCTTAAGCAAGAATAAGCAGTCAACATTAACAAAGTTCACACTTAACAACAGTAAAAGTAACTAACCATACTATCCAAAACCGTAACTTATTCACATCTTTTCACAAAGCAATCTCTACCATATTAAGGTTAATCTTACACTAACACACTAATATTTAGCAAAAATTTAATCGACAACATTGGTTACTTATCACTACTGATTCATCAACAAATATACCTAACATAATAAAAGTTTCCCCTCAATAAACTAACATAGCGTAACATGAACAAAGAAAATAATGTACAAAGACAAACTAACACAACTTGCACACAAATAAACCTGTTAACATTAACAAAGTTTCTACACTTAACACCAGTAAAGCACAACAAGGTATGCAAAACGTAACCTAATATTACTTTCAAGCATAACTCTAACATATTAAACGTTAATCTTACACTGAACAGTAACATTTAACTAAAATTTCTCTCACAACATTGGTTAATTATTCTGATCCGAACGAATAAACTCTTAACATAATAAAGTCCACACCAATAAAACTAACATAGCGTATCATGAACTAAGAAAATAATGTACAAAGACAACGTAACACAACTTACACCGAATAAACTGATAACCTTAACAAAGTTCCACTGAGTTCTTTCATATACTAATCAGCGATATATGGCTAACATAACATGTTTTCACATTAATAAAGCTAACATAGCATGATATGAACTAGGAAAATAATGTACAAAGCTAAACCTAACACATCTTACGGCCTAATAAACTGTTACTTAATCAAGTTTCCAACACTTAATACCAGTAAAGTATCTAACTTTACATTCAAAACGTAACCTGTTCACACTTTTTCCAAGCGTACTTCTAACATATTAACGTTAATTCTTTGTTTGACACAGTAACATTTTATCAAAAAATTTGTCATAACCATATACCATCAAATACTAACGAGTAAAGGACAATAACGTTAAACGTTTTTAGGTCTTATCTCTTTTTAGACACCGCCCCCTTTCAAAAATTCAACTCTAAACATGAAAAAAAATGATTTTTTATGGCTTTAACCATTTGCATAAAGTGATGCAATAACTTATTATATTTGACCCTCTGGAGGAATTACAAGCAATGTAACATTCGCCATTCGGTTTACTTAAATATCAATGACACATCGTTGGGAATCACGAAAGACCTCGTAAGATATCAACAACAATGCGTAAGATGCGAGGAGATGTCATCGTATCACCACTGCGAAAACTATCCTACTTAAGAAAATTGCGTAAACAACCTTATAGGTAATGAGATTCTTCTTTCAACCAAATCAGAAGAAAGTAAAACAAGAATACAACGGTACGAATTGACCATATCAGTTAAAAAGGGTATATATTCTCGTTAGACAACAACCACAACAAAACAACAACACAACAACACAACAACAACAGACAGACAAGAAAAAACATAGTCAAAAATAAGTTCTTTATATACGCACCAGCGAATATATGCTAACATAACAGGTTCACACTAATAAAGCTAACATAGCAATCATATTAACTAAGAATATACATGTACAATGACAACTAACACACCTTAACGCGCCGAATAAACTACTACAATTAACAAAGTATCCTAGAACAGCGTATCAAAACGTAACGTAGTTCACACTTTTTCCAGCATATCTCTAACATATGCAATGTTAATCTTTACATTAACACTATTGATTACGTTGCATTTCGAGTATCATTTCTTATGAACATAGCACAAAATTGAGTTCTTTATATCCTAACCATCGAATATATGCTAACATAACAAGGTTCACATAATCAAAGCTGACTATATGCACGATATTAACTAAGAAAATAATTGTACAGACGAACGAATCTAACACAACTTAAGCAGCGAATAAACGTTAACATTAACAAAGTTCCAACACTTAACACCTGTAAAGTAACTAACATTGCCATACAAAACGTACCCTATTTATACTTTTTCCAAAGCATATCTCTAACATATAACGTAATTTTACATTGACACCAGTAATGTTTAACAAGAATTTATCATAACTTTGTTTATATCATACAGACCACGAATAACTGTAAACATAAAAAGTTTTAACCAAACATAACACAAAAATAATTCTTTACATACTGACCAACGAATATTGCTAACGTAACACACGTTTTTGCATTAATAAAGCTAACAGTGAACATACACTGAACTAAGAATATAAGTTACACACCAAACCTAACACACCATACGTACTAATACAAACTACTACATTAACAAACTTCCGTACTTAACAGCAGTAAAGTAACCAACATTG
>JABUQX010008580.1:0-10000 GCA_015478945.1 Trachelipus rathkii
AAAATTGATAGTATAAATCAGACCTATTTTTTCATTAGAGGCATTTTGGTTGGTTTGCAAATTGGTTTTTAGTGTGGTGAAGATATTTGGAAGGATAGATACAAATTGCGTTTTGCCAAATAATCGAGGGCAAGATCTCACCTTTTTGTTTATTCAAAATTTTGGGTTTATATATATATATTATTCTATATTTTTCTTTTCTTCTCTGTGTGTTTGTTGACGCAGTATTATTAAAAAGAGTCACGCACGAGATTGTTTTGTGTATATCAGAGGCTAGGGTATAGTGTTTAGTGATTTAGTTAATCTGTTAGAATGAGTGATGTGGCAAAGAATTAATGCGGTCCTTACACTATTAGATATCATATTTTAGTTGTTGGGGCGTCCTTTTTAGATCGTTTAAGTTTCTCCTATTTTATAATGTGAAGAGTGCAATCATAAGATCAATGGGATTTATTGTATGCAATTGGTTTTGTAGGGGTATTAGATTTGAGAAATGTGGCGGGTTTTAAAGAGTGTTTTAGGGTAAACGTGTTTTATTTTGTAGGTAAAATAGAATATATATAATGGAGCATAGGGAAGAAATTGTTTGATGTTTTTTATAATGGACAAGGATTGTATGGGTAAGAAAGGTTTTTCGTTGTTTTAAAGGTGGTATGATTATGTATTGGGAGGGGTGTAAAAATATATTTATTGTTAATTGACACTATATATTTATGATTTAATGTAGGTATGATCTATGATCCCACATGGTAGTTTTACTTTATTGTAAATTGGTGATGAATTTTGGTTTCTGATGGAGGAGGTTCAATTTGTGGAGGAGCTATAATTCGTAGGGTCCTCACTGATTTATAAAACGGGCTGTTATAAGTGGCCTCTGTTTTTATGGGTATATTATTGGAATGAAGATTAGAAATACCAGTGTCATGTAAATCAGTAGATTAAGAGGATGGTTTTTCTGGTCAATAGACAATCATACGCAGTATTGTAAAGTTTTGGTTTCAGTTTTTTGTGCACCAGTAAGTTTATATAAATTGTAGGTATCCTAAGAGTGAATATTGGGAGGATAGTTCCGTATTTACGACAGATTAATTCTATTAGTAAAGTTAAATAAAACCTGATGTGAGGGTTAGGCTGCAAGATTGTTATTAATAAATGCTGAGTAGTTTATTGAAAATTGTATGTGTTCGGGTATTGCAACTGAATAATAAACGTATTACATCTAACTTTGTGAGACGTAGCCAAGTGATTGTTTTGGGGAAATATTAGTTACGGGATAAGTATGATGGTTTAATTACCTTGAATAATGTTCTTAGTGCATTATCCATATAATGTTAATATTTATGCGTATATATATACTTAATTATTTTAGTTACTCGTATTCAAGGATTATGGTAGAGAAGGGGGTGATTTAAATCCCTATACGATAGAGCTAACCCCTTGGATGGGTGTATGCATTGGCACCTTGTCATAATCAATATCTAGAATATTCATCCGACGTAGAAGGCTGAACTTGGTATACATCTCTATATCTGTTACTAAGGTATTATTTTATAGTCAGAAACTAGTGAGTTTAAAATTTAATGTTGAAGTCATCATAACTAAGGTATTTTATATATTATTACCTCCAACTACCCAGGGGGATGCTGGCCTACCCAATAAAACATGAATATTCTGACGTAGAAGTGTAAACTGGTATTATACTCCTTAATCATATAGTAGTATTATTTAACTGAAACCTAGATTGTTTAAAATTTAATGTGGGACCTCACCAGTGGGGAATACTAGCCTACCCTATTATATAAACTTGAATATTGAACATAAGAGGCTATGAAACATCGAGTATATTTTGATACACCTTAATATAAAGGTGATCATTACTTGTTAGTTCAGATGTAAAATTATTATGGTGAGCATCACACTATTGGGCGGAGATGTCTGGCTTTTATCTCCACAATAAACACTTGAAATATTGAAATAAAGTATAAAGAAAGTTTATTTACAATAATATAAATCTTCTTAATAATAAATGTATTCATTACTACAAAGACGAAAGAATATAATAATCTTCAAAAAAACTAAATAAAATAAAAATAAATATTAAGACAAAAAAAAAAAAAACAAATATAAAAAAATATTTTTTAAAAATTTTAAAATTCTTTGTTTTGTATTTTTAATTATAAATTTTTTATTATATTAAATATCTAAATGAGTCACTCGTGTATTATTATTATTTTTAATTTTTTTTCCTTTTCTGTAATTTCGTGGAATATGCTACTCGTTCTAATTAAGTGTTATAAGATGCATTATCGAATGGTTTGGCTCAGCTTCTAAATGTCCAATAAATATTTTCTAGTTTTTTGTGGGGCCAGCAACCAACCCAATTGGGGTGCTCATCCATATAGATTTACACCACCTGAGATCAGACAGTATTTTAAGAGACCTTATATGATAAGTGTATCAATATTTCCGAGGTTTCAATTGCTCTAATAGTTCTATATATTTCAGATGTATGTTTTAAAGTGTTGGTGCGTACTGTGCCTAATGAAATTACAGGAAATCTTTTCGTTACGTTACAATAAATTACCTTTTAAATATATATATTAGTAATTCCAAGTTATTCAGAACTACTAGTCAATATTCTCCATATTGTTGTTTGTTAGAGAGGAGGAGACGCAGCTTATCCCCCTTTGTGGTGTCTCACATAATTTTAGACACTGGTTTTTCCAGCTAATATATCACCACTAAATATGATCACCGTGAATATCATATTGTTTCAGCCTTCTACTGGTCTCGAATATCAAGTGTTTGGAACGGTGACCAGCATCGCCGCCCACTGGTGCTCGACCTGACATTTAATACACTATCTTTGAGACAGATATTTGATGAGAGTATTGATAGGACTATTTCCGAGATTATATACTTTATCAGATTCAATTTCATTAGATGTTATTGGGAACCAGCGGTCGAATCACTATACTGTATGGGCCGACGTTTCTTTATGACAGGTGCTGTATGTCTCGTCTGTTATATATTATTACCATCATATTCTGATAGCTCTTTGCGACCTCGGATATAGTTCTTGTTAAAGTGACACCAATCATTGTTGTTATGTAATATTGATAAAAAACTATAAAATAAATAAACGAAATTTTTTGATTAGAGAAATGCGGGACAAACACAACAACGAGAGAGAGAGCAAGTATGCGGCTCACAGCAGCAACCAGAGCAACTCCATATCAGACGTAATTTCCATATCCTTTTTTTATATCTCTGTTCTAGTTATGGAACTCAACCTGATTCCTCTCTACCTTATATTATTTCAAACAATTAACGTATACACTACCTTGATTTCTTATAAGAGGGTGTATGGCCTTCCCCGTATTCGCGCGGTGTGACCAGAAGCCTGCTCAAGGGGACAGTAAACTTTCGTATTATTCTCAGTAGGTATCTTGTCTCTATACCCAAATCACCCTCTTAACCCTCCTCTCTCCTAATTTTTTTAGCCGCCCGAAAACGCTTTCTTCATCATCTACTACTATAACTCTAAATGTTAATATCTCGGTGGTGTAGACCAATAGCTATGGATTGCCCAACGAACCAAAAACATAGTACAAATAGCTTAACTATAATATTTTTAGGGTTCTGATACAATATAATTATAATAATAATTACAATTAATATAAATAATAATAATGAATTACATAATATGGAGGAATATTTAATCAAATCATGAATTCCATTGAAGAAACAAACTTTTACATGTAGCTATATTTATTACAATCTATTTAAATAATAATAATCAATAATCTTCAAGTCGGGCTGAATCCCAAGATCTCCAGTTTGCGTTGAAGTCGGAGACCGGATAAGTCACGGAGTCTGGAAAGTCTACGGAGCCTGAGGTAGTACGGAGTCGGAGTCCGGAAGTCGGAGTCGGAGTCGGTAAGTCGGAGTCGGAAGTCGGAGTCGTATTGGAGCAGGAGGCGGAGTGCGTAAATAAACGACTCAGATTACCGTTTCCTTACGGTGAAAATCGAATGCATTCACGTAATATAATAATTAAATATATAAATAATAATTAAATTATATATAATAAATAATTAAATATTAAATAATTATAATATATTAATAATTAATAAAATTAATTATAAAATAATAAATAATAATAAATAATAATGTGTAAATGCTGCACACGCTGCAAATGATCGGCGGTATAAAAATAAATTACGAAATTAATTGACACAATCAATTAATCATACTTCGGTATATTTGTGGATGTCTTCAGAGGAAAGTGAGAGAATGATATGGCTACATGCGTGTATTATCATTTGATATTGGTACTTTTTTATGTTCGTGCTCCGACGCTTATCTGTAACCAATCTATTTAAACAATCATCTGCGACACGAGATAGGTAAATATCTATCAAGGGTGACAGAGTGAGAGGTTAGGTAATAGAAATATGACCCGTTGCGTTCTCGTTCGTAGTGTTACGGCTATACAAACATGTGTAGGGGAACAAGCAAATACTGGGAATAGGAGAACCACAGTTTCGTTGTTGTGACCTATGCATGCGGGTTACGTGTGAGTAGGGTTTCACGAGTACGCAACTATTCTGAAATATCTCAACACGCACTCATGCTTACAAATAATAAAAACGAATTACACAATTCCCTGACAATTTAACTAAATTAATTTAACGATATTGACTACTGGATGAAGGACTTTATACATATGCCACATTGTATATCTATGAATAATACACGAGAACTATATGCTTTCTCCGTATGTCTCACCGTATAACTTCATGTATACAGGAGTGTGTCTCGAGAGAACTATCCAGCTCCTGGATACAATGCTTTATTCTATTCTTGTATGAGAACATTATGAGTGCTGCTCGATATTATCATCGTCATATCGAGTGAATGCCGAAAATATGGTATTTTATAGGATGTTGCTGGAATGGCATTTAATTAATATCTTTACATCTTTCAAAGGATGGTTTGGAGAGAGTCTTTTGAGATGATAATATCATTAGATGACTTTACACTCAACATTAGAATCCTATCGTCTCCTTTGTATGAATTAGAGCTGAATAATAATTGTCAAATCAGAGAGCCATTTTTTATGTATTGAGTTGTTTTCTAATGTATTCTCACTGAACTGTGTCGTGTTCTAACTGCAAATTTATAATGTATTATACTTCCACGAACCCCTTGAGGTTAGCTTCGCCTCCGTATGTTCGATTTACTTGACTACGAGTGGTATGATAGGTAAGATGATGATATCTCTTAAGCCTATTAGCGTTCTTCTCCTCCGATAGTCATAGTATTTTAGCTTATATTTTTCATGAATAAAAACTTTACTTGTTTGTCTTTACCCTTATGGATATTAATGTATGAGTATATAGGTTGGAAGTTAATGCCTAATTTTTTCTTCTTATATAAATATATATGTTAATTATAGATAAAAATTAACTATAGGTGTCATGTTTATGAGAAAGTATATGTGTTATTGATAAAAGTATGAATATGGTTAACGCTTTGTACCCGCATTGTTATGTTTATACTATTTACTTGAGGTTAAAGTGTGGATCTATTGTTAATGTTTAGCAGGTTTTATTTCACGGGTATAAAGATTGTTAGTCATGATTATTGCCTTTGTAGCATTATATATCCTTTAGTTCTGGTTAAATAGCTATGTTGGCTTTATTAGTATGATAACTTTGTACACGTTAGCAGTTTATTTGTAGTTTGGTTCTGTAATGATAATTACACAAGGTATATGTTAAAAGTTTGTATTAAATATTATCCTGATGTTAATGTAAAATTTTAAAACATTGTTATTAGAATATGTTGACATTGCTTGACAAAGTGTGTAATAAGATACGTTTTTAAGGATGATTAATGTAGTTATACTTTTTTGAACTGCTATGTTGTTAAGTTGGAAACTTTGATAATGTTATAACATTTTATGCCTGTTGAAGTTCTGTTAATTTGGACGAGTTGGGGTTTATATACTTCATAGTTCAGATATGTGCTAAGAATTAAGACTTATTTTTAGTTATAGATAAAAACTAAATAATAGAATTAAACAAATTATGATAACTATTTAGATAATAATAGAAGAAACTTGATTTTATAGTTATTGTTGAAAGCCAATAAAATTGATAAACTCAAAATGAGTGACTAATTGATCAATAGATCTAATTGAATAAATAAATTAAATTTAAATGAGAATGGACAGGAGGTGTATGGAGGCAGGTGGATGGAGAGTTAATTTAGCGAATGAGTGAGGTTTTATATGATATTATAACTGATTTACTGCTTTAGGAGTAGTAAAGTAGTATAAAATTATTAAGTAATAAAAATATGACTATGAAATCAATATGATCAATATAGAGAATCAATTAAATCACAACTTGGAACAGAGGAGGATGGAGCGGGATGGATGGCTAGGATTGGAGTGGTATTATGTATATATTTACACAGGAATTTAATCGATAATTGAGTATGCAAAAATTAATAAAATGAATAAGCTATATACCATAAGATTACAAGGGATATGGAAAATTTTATATTTTATTTAATTTATTTAAAGATCCAAAAGAAACTATTTATATCTAAGGATAGTTATCATGTAAAACCATAGTTTTTATCATAACATACTAATCAATGACCCTCAATAACCTAATGAGTAAAAGACACACAGTCTTCAACTATTGTTGTGTGTACGATGTTTAACTTTGGGCACCAACAGTACATGCCCCAGCCACTCAGGTCGCACGCGCATGTAAAGCATCCAGATTCACGCCAAAATATAACCAAAATTAAAGTTCTGTTTAAGAACAAGTTACACTCTGAAGTCCTTCTCTACGCTAAATATTTCGTAGTAACGAGTACAGAAGTCGCCAGCATTATGATTTTCTTTATGGGATGTGGTGCCCATCCCCTCCTTAATTGGGGGGCGCTTTCGGGACGTAAATCAAATGAGAGCAGTCAGCTACACGTTCGATAACTAACGTCTCTGTCTTATTTGCCAACACTTTTTAACTATAGAAAACGACATATATCGAATGTAGTTCTCATGGGAGGAGACATATGTCAGGCGCAATTTACCGGAGTCGGAGACTCGGAAAAATCTAACGAGATAGCATAACATGCAAAAGCAGCACCAACTCACACACCGTGCGGGATACAGTGTCGGAGATTGCACGATCAAATAAACGTTCATATCGAACCAGATATCCGGAATTCACTTATACGCGGATTCGACTCTATTAGTACGCAATAATAATATATAAATCAATAAATATAAATGTTGTTGATATGTATATAGCGACACATCTGCGGAGGTTCACGTTTCCATGTCAATACATGTTCCAATAAATTCATAAATCTACTTCTTTCTCAGACTCGCCATAAACTCGTAGTTGTGACACTGCCGTGAAGCAATGTATTAAACGTTCAGTAACAATGTTGTAAAAATAGAAAACGGCGTATTGTATTGTTAATAAAGCATTATAATACAGTACTCCATCGAACACCTGGTCGAATGTATTAGCCGTTAGGCCTTACTTCCAAATCTTCGGAATTGGAATAAAGCCAATAAGTGGCATGAGAGACGCGGGCGTAGCGAGTGCTAAGGCTCATGCGTGAGGTGTGAACCAAACAACCTTATAATACACTTCCGAGGATGTACTTGAACATTTTACCTGTGTATACTGTAAGCAAGCTTAACTCCATACATAAGTATATCAATATTTTCCGAAGTTGAAGAAAGCCATACCTGTGTGCTTGTTCTTTTGCCTTGAAAAATTTCTTAGTATTACTTATTTTGAGAAATCGGCTGTCACCTACCAAACATGTACAGGATAAAAAGCTTACTCGATTCTAGACCCATATTGTGATGCATTGGTACACGAATCGCGGGTTCTCCCTTGAAGCTCTAGGCGTGGAGTATATTTCTGAAACTGGCGAAACGAAGTTCTCACTATATAGGTGTAATACATTCCTTGGAGGGGGAGCGAGTCAAGGCTCGGTGCTTTCTTTCGACTTTAGTGTCTATAATTTAACTACTAAATTATTTACTTTCTTTTATTACTACCATATTAATTATTATTACATAGTCACCATTACTATTATATATATTATATCACCAGTCAAAATGCACAAAAAAAAGTGAGTGATTTAGAAATGATATATCATATTATATATTTAATATAATATATATTAAGATATAACATAATATTTATAATATTTATTATATAAATAATTATATTAAATAATATATGATATATATATATATTATTATATATATAATATATATTAAATTAATATTAATATATTATATATATATATTAATATATTTAATTATAATATATATATAATATAATTATAATATATTAATATTAATGTAGGTAAATATATATATTATCTACTTATATTAATAATTATTATCGCTATATTACCACATATATATATATATAAGTACCCAATATTTCTATTTACGACCTATATATATATATATATCATTATTATATTATATATTGGAAAATATACTTTCTACTATATATACCTTATATTTATTTATTAATTCGGTTTGAGTTTCTTGTATACCTGGAAATTAACTTTGCCTTGGTTTTCAGTAAGTAGTTGATAGTTCTGGATTGGCTCCAAAAATTTCGTCTCTACCCCACCCGAAAAGTTTCACACGAGCTAGAGCTGCAAAAACCCTTAACTCTTGCTTCACCAAGGCTCCGAAGCCGATTTCACGCCACATGCCTCTGTACAATGTGCCGGGAGAGAGAGGTCTTCCAGCTCCGGAATCGTCCCTCCACCAATGTTTTGGTTCGCAATGATAGCACGTGAGTGTGCCTCTACCGATCCAACGACGCTCCGCCAGGCGACTTCCTGTTAGAGATTGTCTTGCAGAATTTCTGAAAGCACTGTTGCTGCGTGCCCCCGCATTACCTCTTGTTATTCTATATATCAAAATATATTTTTCCTTTTTCCTATTTCTTATTATTTTCTTTCTAAATATTTTCTAGGATATTTTTTTTTTTTATAAATAAAAGAATTGGGAGACAGTGTTAAAAATATATCGAAAAACTTAAAAATTATACTACTATTTTAATAATGTTGTAAACAAAACTAACAGTCAGGTAATACGCACAGTTTATGATTTGGTTCCAGATCCGGATCTGCTCCAGAGCGCAGTGCTCCTTAAATCACAGTTAATGCGCTCTGGTCCCACAATTCAAAATATTTTTTTCCTTTTTCCTATTCTTATTTTTTCCTTAAAAATTTTCTAGGATATTTTTTTTATAAAAAATAATTGGAGCAAGAGTAAATTAAACTTAAAAGAGAATCCTTTTGTAAAGTGTAAACAAAACAAACATGTCAGTGACGTTTGACATGAACGAAACGCGGATAGTGTGTAAACAAAATCACTCATTTCTCTTAAAAGGCAAATATTATAATAATACCAGTTATTTTTAACAAATGTAATCTGTATTGCTTAATTCTTTTTCAAATATGAATTTGCAAGGCATTTCTGTAATGAGAACATGAATGTGTTTCAATCTTTATTGTATTCGCAATAATATATTTATTTAGAAAATATAAAGAATAATTCAATGCAATATATGCAACTTAATACTATATAAATATACATCTAGTAATTCAGTCCAATGCTATAATATTTAGACTTTCTAGTGAACCATTTGGCGCCAATAATTTGCTCCGAAAAAGTAAAACGAATATAATATTGATTTGTATATAACAAATATTTATTTTTATAATCACATATATTTTTAGTATTTATCGTAGTAATCAATCCAATAAGCAAAATTTATTTCAACCTTAGTAGCATTGCTTCGGCTAGAGATTCTCATTTGTGATTTTAACAGCTACTAAACCCAACAAATTTTCACCAACCATAAATAAGTTTCCCCATTTCTACTAATATTTATTTATAATTTGCTTTGTTTATATCATTGGTCAA
>JABUQX010008580.1:15000-17500 GCA_015478945.1 Trachelipus rathkii
GCTACAGACTCCGAAGTGTTTCAATATTCTCAGTTCCGGCTCCTCGCAGGCAAAATAAAAATTACGACAGCACCGTACCAGCTCCGACATCAGGAACTAGCTCCAGGACTCAGGAGCAGGAGTCGACCCAGCCCTACTATAAACCATGTAGAGAGATTTTAAAATTGTAAAAGAAATAACAAAAAGTGCTAAATAAGATCAATGCTCATCACAAAGGTTATAATTATTTAATTTGAGTAACTATCTACAAAAATGCAAAATTTTCACTTGCTTACATAATCATCTCTCTCTCTCTCTCTCTCTCTCTCTCTCTCTCTCTCTCTCTCTCTCTCTCTCTCTCTCTCTCTCTCTCTCTCTCTTGTTTTTCTTCTCTATTTTTTTCCTCTCTCTCCCTTTGACTTAAATTCTTTCAAACTCCTTTAATCTTGGCATGTCGATGATTGATCAGGACAATCGATCAGGACATTCGATACGATTAAAGTTCATTCTCATCTCGATGTCTTAGAAGTTTTGAACTCAATCCGTCTAAGCTTTTATATATATATATATATATATATATATATATATATATATATTAAATATATATATATGAGAGAGTATCTATATTATATATATATATATATATATATATATATATATATATATATATATATATATACATATACATATATATATATATATATATTATATATAATATATATAATATATATATATATATATAATATATATATAATATATATATATTTTTTTATATATATATATATATATATATATATATATATATATATATATATATATCTCCCTTTATGCGATAAATCAGAGGTCCACATGGAGGGACTTCACCAAATTTGGGAAGTTCAATTTCATATCCGATAAATTAAAGGCAGACATGAACCCAATATACGACGTTTGAAAGCATGCAAGTCGTAGTTAGAAGCAGAGCAATAGAAGCAGAATGTGTGTGTGTGTGTGTGTGTGTGTGTGTGTGTGTGTAGGTGTGTGTGTGTGTTTCAGGGTTTACCAGTAATGTATAGAATGAGCATTGCTGTTAAGTCTGTGGGTCAGAAAGCTGGGCAGATAAAAAATGAGACCTTGTAGATCGACCAGGCGCATGAGCTCTCCTGAAGGGGGCAGGGATGCGATCAGAGTTCGGAAGGACAATATCTGCTGTAGCAGCGGTAGTGGAGAGTTATGCAATAGTTTGACGGAAGGAATGGATTAGAGAAGGCGGCTGTGTGAAGTAGAATACAGTTGGATTGTGAAGTCTTTTTGCTGAAGCATATTTTGTTTTAAAATGTCTCACCAACAACTGCATGTGCTAGAAGATCGATGGAAATAAAGAGTTGATCCTCTGCATCACCAGGTGGACGAAAACTCTTTGCTTTGGCTTTCAAACCTGAAAAGCATAGAACTGTGATGGGTTCCATATTTTTTGGAAGGATAATTTTGTGTAGAATGCTTGGCGCGAGAGCAATTAGCACATCAACCTCTTTCGATGAATCTCTTTCTTCTTAACCCAGAGGACGAACATATTTTCCAATCTGTTTCATTTCATAATTTTTTACTCCACCTGTCAGCTGTCAAGCTCATTTTTGGCTGAACTATTTACTTTGGTAGATGTTCTCAGTAAAGTCTATTTTTTGAGAGCAATTCAAAGAAGTGTTAAAGGACGAGGTCCTCCTATCCTGAAAGGTTCTTCTTCTTGTCTATACTAGGAGAAGAAACAGAAGAAAGAATAGTTTTTTCCATACACTTTAAGATATTGTTTTATTTTTCGAAAAGATAATCAAGAGTTCATGCTTTTTGCTCCAAATTTGTGTTATTTCAAGAATATTGAAGGAAGCTTGTTGACAACGACGTGACTGATGAGTTTCTTGTCAGCTGAATTATCTTCCAACAAGTTCAAACAGAACTCATTGTTATCATTAAAATGTGCACGAACTTCCGAAATAAAAGAACGAACTGCATCAAGATTATTCTTGTCTTGAAGATGAGCTGAATAAAATCTTTCTAATTCAAACTCCAGACCCACTGAATTACACCAATTCTTGGAAGGTGTCCGATGTTCTTAAGAACAGACCCCGTTAAGTGTGAATTCAAATATTGAAGCTCGACGACTTCAGATATATCTTTCTTGCCTCCATAAATATTCTCATAAAGAGAGTAAAGGACCTGAACTATAGTCATCCACATCACGAGTGAAATTCTTATATTTAAGAGCTTATTCTATTTCTCCGTTAGGAGTGAAGTTCTTCAAGATATGGTGGAGCTCTTCTCGTGAGAATATGTCCTCTATTGAATGTGATGACGAAGAAGACTGATAAGCGGCAGCAAGCGGAGGTTGGAAACTTTGTAATTTTTTTTTTATTTGTAGATTGTAACTGGAAGCATTTACTATTTCTTCATTAAGTGAAGTTTGATCATAATGCGGGAGGTCTGAAAAACAAATTTTAGCACATATTTTAGTGTAATACTGCCGGTCTTTTTTTAAATTTAGGGT
>JABUQX010008580.1:25000-27500 GCA_015478945.1 Trachelipus rathkii
AAAGCATTTATGGAGGAAACGTCGACTAAGAAAAGTGATGCAAAGGTTTTTGTCTGTCTTTCAGAAAAGATTGGAGAGTGAAAATGAAAGAAGTGGATTAATTTTCAAATGCCTCTGACATCATTTTAATGAAATACCATGTTTTGTAGATTCACTTTATGGATGATGGATATGCTTAATATTAAAATAAATAATGCTTTAAATAAAAAAGTAAAGTGATTGCATGAATAATACTGGGATTTGCTGTAAAAATATTTTTGTGCTCTCGTTGGGAATGCTATTATATCGAAACAAAGAGAAGAAAGAAAGAAAAGTTATTGTAACTGGTTTAAAAAATCATTAAGAAAATAGTGCGATTTGTTTATATATTTTAAATATATTACTAAGCTATGTGAAGATTTGCTTCCCCAATCTTAAGATGGTGGAATTGATTTTTATTTAATTTATTTTTTTGTGGGTTAAAGGAATATTTTTATGCTGACCAGTTTATAGTTACAAGAACGAATCAGAGATTAGATATTCTTTTATTTTTATTTCAAAGTTCATACATGATCATGTACATAGTCCTATTTTCAAAAAAGAAGAACTCCTCTTTAGGGTAATTGATACCTAGGTAGGGACATCAAGTCGAGCCTATTTTTGAAGCAAAGCACTGCTTCTTCTGCTATTTCCTTTTGTATTATCTCTTTCTTTAGGTTCTTGTTCCGTTATTTAAAGGTGGAGTCTTACGGTTTAAGAGAGATATATGATTGATGAAGTGACAAATGGAAGATCATTAATGAACAATTGAAAGAGGGTAAAAAGGGTAAAGAGGGTAAAGAAGGTAGTATTTAGAATAAAACTCTTAGTCCTGAATAACGCCCATGCTAATTGATGAAAAATTATATGACATTAACCACAATAAGGACGCTTGAAAGGAGATGAGAAATACACTTAAGAAAGCAAGAAACCGAATAAGAAGCACTTGGCTCGTGTTTCAAGAGAGAGAGAGAGAGAGAGAGAGAGAGAGAGAGAGAGAGAGAGAGAGAGAGAGAGAGAGAGAGAGAGAGAGAGAGAGAGAGAGAGAGAGGAGAGAGAGAGAGAGAGAGAGAGAGAGAGAGAGAGAGAGAGAGAGAGAGAGTAGGTAAAGAAAATCTATAGAAGAGTGATAAATATAGAAGCGAAATTGAACCTCAAAAATAATACTAAGATTAATAGAGAATTTTTTTCCAAAACATTCGGCTGAGGATAACACTAAGACATTAGTAATAATATGTAAAACAATATGCCTCTATTAAAAGTTGAGATTCCCTTATTAAGGCGCATATTTAATGAAGTATACTGGTCTTATTAAGAAATTGCTAAGCATTGAAGAAAAATATACCAAGACTGGGTGCAAGCTCAAAATAAAAGCTTTCTGGAGTCATAGGATTAATAATACCGTTAGGGCGATATGCCTTTTTAATTAGTAATTAGGGGTCAGAAAACCCCAGTTGCCGCAAGCTTCAATTATAAATTACAAATTAAAAATGCGCTGGTAGGGATTTGGTGTTATTTATTCTTTTTGTTAGCAGGAATTGCATTCATGAACGTCAATAGTACAGTTTTTAGGCATTAAGTCTCAGAGAACAGTTTGAGCTTTAGCAGTTTGAAAGACACGCTGTTAGGACCCTCAGACCTTAAATGAAGATCAAAGTGAGATTTACTCTCCATCAGCGGGATTTGAAACACAGGACTCCGCGTAGCTGAGTTAACAGTAACCGGTCGCCTTATCCACTAGGCCATCCACGTTCCCAAAAAAGAACGTTTCAAGCGTAGCTTTTAAAGCTCCCGTTTTCTCAATCCCATTATTGCGATTGCTGAAGGTACTCAAAGGCCAAGCCCAAAAAAATACTTTTTTGCTCTATTATAATTTGGCGTTTTAGTGAAAGAAGCAATGACAGGAAAAGTATATTTGACAAGTAAACAGTTAAAGTTGGGCATTCTTTGATGAAAGAGAAACAGAAGGAAAACTATTGTTACACTTTCCTCGAGATAGGAAGCTTATGTTCGATAGGAAATATAATCTTCGACGGAACATAAAGCCTTTCTTTATTTTATTCAATTAATTCTCCAAGAATTAATTGATAATAAAAATAAAAAGAATAAATATAAAGTTATTAGTTTCAAATATTATAAAGCAATGGAAATAATTGACAAAACTCATCCTCTGTGAAACTGCTGAAAGATAGATGGTAACGGTTTTTAAAGATTTATTTATCGAGGTTTAGGGAATTCTTAGTCAAGTATTTAAAACTGTCGTTAAATTTAATCTTACTATGAAGAACCACCTTGGCCCTCGGAACTTTACTCCTTCCAAGAAACGTTTCCTCCTAAGGACAAAGCGTTTTATTCATTCCGCTAATATCAAATAAGTCCAATTGACAAGTCGAGCATTTATGAGCCAACGAAAAGGAATTTATTGTAGCTATAGACTTTTTTTTTTACTGTAAGTTAATATATATACATTATAATTATATAT
>JABUQX010008580.1:32500-40000 GCA_015478945.1 Trachelipus rathkii
ATATATATAATATTATATTATATATATATATATTAATATATATATATATATATATATATATATTATATATATATATATATATATATATATATATATATATAATATTATATATTATGGAGGTTGAGGGCGCAGGAGGTGAGTCGCCGCCTCTCATTACGAGGAGGAACGCTGGTTTCAAATCCTCCGTAGCAGTTGGAGTTTTATTCTACCTGGGGGCAAGAATTAAAACTCAACTGCGAACCGGTTCTTCTGGCGCTGGTTTTTATGATAGCCGGCCTTTAAAAGTTCGATTTCCTGATGGTCCCCCCGTGTTACCCTGCCATAGGGGATTTTAAAGCACGATTAATGATAGTATATATATAATATATATATTATATATATATATATATATATATATATATATATATATATATATTATATATATATATATATATATATTAATATTATAATATATATTATATATATAATATATCTAGCACCATTAGTTTAAAAAAAAAAATATAAAAAAAAAACATATAATGTAGTTTATTAATCGAAAAAAAACCAATTTTTTAAAAATGTCGTTTTATCATATAGTTAGTCTAAATAAGTTTCGAATAATATAAAATTCAGTTGTTAACATTTCAAGTTTCAAGCTATGCCACACTCACCTAGTCCGTGCAATTATACTTGTATTATTTACGCCAAGGGTTTTAAATAACCTATAATATAATATCTTGCGTTTAAAGTGGCTAATTTAAATTGTATATATATTATATATATATATATATATATATATATATTATATTTATTAATATTAATATATAGTATATATATATATATATATATTTATATATATAATAATAGTATATATTTATATTTCATTAATATATAATATATAATATAATATTAATATATTATTATATATATATATATATATATATATATAATATATATAATACTATATATAATAATATATAATATAATTAATATATAATATAGATATGTATATGTTATTATAATATATATTAATAATTAATATATAAAATATAATATATATAATATATAATATTTAATTAATATTATTATATATTAATAAATTATAATATAAATATATATATATATTATATATAATATAATATATATAATATTAAATATATTAATTTACACAGAGTGAGGGACTCGTCTTTCTGGCTCCATGGACATGTAAGCACCCACAACAATTATTAAAGTGCTCCAGTGTGAACTATTTTTAGAGAGATTAGTGTGACGGAAAATAATAAATATTTTGTCAAAAAAATTGAAAAGAATTATTTTTAAAATCAATTTAATATAACATTAAAAATAAGTTAGTTAAAATTAATTCAAGTATAAAATATAGGAAAAATAATGATTTTTTACAAATAATGGCAATGTAAGTATATAGAGTACTATATTTTTATTTAATTCAATATATTGCAAATTTTAAAATATTAAACTTAGTGTGGACTGACATATGTTTTGTATTTACAGCCCAGAAGAAAAGACAACTTATTTAGTTTTTTTAAGAAATCTAGAATAACACATGCCACCATTTGGCTTCCCAAAAGTTGCGTACTTTACCGCTTAAAGGCATGTTAGAGCCGTCAGCGTAATCCATTGTCAGCCAATCATTGGAATCCTTTTCTCAATTTATAAGGTGTAATCATAACTTCAGAATAGCGATAATGGCTTCAAGAAGAATTATTTTGTCAAGTTTTTAAGTCAGTTTACTAGTTATCATTGTCACATTTAAAATTATCATGTTTACAATAATAATAACAGACACCTACACACAGAAAATTATATTAATTTATTATTTCGTTTATTCGTTATATATATATATATATGTATTAGTGATGCAGGTAACATTATATGATTATAGTGAGTGTGTTGTATTATGTTGCACTTGATATTATTATATGCACCTAATAATGTTATATATTTTAGTTGTGACTCGTTAGTTATGTATAACGTAGTATGTACTTAGTTATTTATGTATGTACTATATCTATTAAAATTTTTATGGGAATGTTTTGCTTACATAATATAATATACAAGACCAAATTTAAAATCAGTTTCTTCTGAGTTCGCTTTTTTATAGTCATCGCGCGTATCTTGTCTTGAAATATAAAAAATAGATTATTATTTTTTAAGACCATCTGTTTTTATATTTTTGGAGCACATCTAATCGATTGAAACTGAAGCGAAACTAGTTATAAAAGATTGTGGATTCCACGGCTGTCGTTAGAAAGATTTTAACTTGCAAAACGACCGACTTTTGCTTTCTTGGTTAATCCCCGTTACGGAAAAACCGTAACTCAAAACACTATAGGCGATTTCGATTTCGTACCAACAAAAATCTGAATAACAAATATTCTTATATATATTATATACTATATATATAAAATATATAATTTAATACCTCATACTTATATTTATATATTATATCATCATCGTAAATAATATGATATATATTAATTAGAACACATAATATAGCTTTCCTATTTAATATATTATTAATATTTATATATATTTTATTTATGATTATTAATATAATTATATTATTATTATAACTTGCAGCCCCTCCATTCCAAGTTTTCACGAGCCGCCACTGTATATATATATATATATTATATAGTATATATATATATATATTTATATAATATATAAAATATAAAGTATATATATATATAGTTATATAAATAAGTTTTGTTAATAGTATATACTCATTATATACTATATATTAGTATATTATATATATATATTAATATAATATGTCTCCATATATAGTTATAAAAATTAATAATATTGTATACAGAAAATCTCGATATTCACTAGTATTACAAATTATTCCATAAACGTCCTATGATAAAGATTGACAAATATTCATTTATTTATATTGCATTTAATCAGAGTGTAGAAAGAACATCCGCAACATCCTCATTTTTTAAAAGAGGATGCGGATGCGGATGAGGATGCGGGTGCGATGTGCCGGCAAGGAGGATGCGGATGAGGATGCGTATGCGGATGTCAAATTTTTAGGTGGGCATGTTGCCGCAAAAAATAGAAACAGGTTTTTGCAGATCTTCCTCTCTTCTCTCTTCTCTCTTGTGTGGCTACACTTCGCTCTATGTCCATTGGCTCCATTCACTTAATTACTCTCTATCTTTATCATCCTCACTCTATTACTCTCTCTCTTATTCATATGTTCTCTCCCTCGCTTCTTTCTTACATATCTACTATTACTTATATCTTATCTACTTGTTAAATTATATACTTAATCTTACTTCTTATCATCATTACTTACTTCATCTCTTACGTTATACTCTTTCTCTCTCTCTTACTTCATATCTCTCTTATACTCTTCATTCTCTATACTATTACTTTACTACTCTTACTCGCTCTCTCTTTTACCTCTTACTCCTATATTATATTAAAATATTCTATCTCTATATATACACTCTTCTCTCCGTATATTATTAAATATTTATATATATTATATATATAATAATTTACAAAGGCACTGCTTACTTCTATCTCTCTCTATATATATATATCACACACTCTTCTCTCTTCTCGTCTCTTCTTTCTTATACATATAAGCTCTCTCTCTCTTACTCATCTTACTCTCTCTCCTCTATCTCTCATTACTCACTTTTCTCACTTTCACTATACTCTCTATACTATACTTATAGACTATCCTTACCCTCATACTCTTATACTTACTATCTCCTTATCTCTTATCTATATGTTTTTATCTATTTTTATACTATATCTTACTACTTCATTTTCTACAATCTTATCTCTTTCATTTTCCTTTATTTAGTATATATTTTTTTATTCTATAAATTTATATTATATAGAGTCATGAGTGATTTACTTTATTATGAATTCTCTTAAAATATTTATTATCTTCTCTATCACCTCATTTTCTCTTCTTTTTGCTTACTACTACTACTTATATATCTCTCAATCTATTGTTGTTTATTACTCTAATTATACTTAAATCACTCTTACCTCACATCTTACTATACATATCATTCTTCTTCTTTACAGCGGAATTGATACCAAATTCATATTTGAGACTTTTTACTATTACACTTTCTCCTGTCGCCCACAATGAAATCTGTTACACCTCATCTTTCAGTCTGGTTCTCTCATTACTAACAAAATCCACTGAGAGAGTGTGCTCTCTGTGATACGCCTCAATCTGTCTCTCTTTCGTCCTTCCTCCTGTCTCCTGATGATCACATCTGTAAACATACTCGTTCTTGCTTGTTCTCTCATAGCTTCCGAACTATTTTACTCCTAACGAGCTCTGTTCAAACGAGTAGTTCTCTCTCTCTGTATCTCTCTTGTCTCTCTCGTAGCTCTCTCCGGTCTCGTCTCTTGGTTGATTTGTGTGTTTGTTGCTTGTCTCTGTGCCATGTTCGTTGTTGTGTGCTTGTTGTGTGTGCTGTCGTGCACATTCTGTGGATTTCATCCCACTCGGACTCACTTGTACTGAGGAAGCCAACTGGTGGGCTACAATGGTCTCTCTCTTTGTCTCTCTGAGGTGATCTATCTCTTTGTCTCATTTCTGTCTGTGTGTATGTTGTGTGTGTGTGTGTGGGTGTGTGTGTATGTGTGTGTGTGCTTTGTGCCCCACTTAAGGTTTCACACAAAGGCTCTAATTTCAGCACTAGTTCAACAAAGAGGCAGTCAATGAGTCGATCAGAGCTAAAAATAATATGAAAAGGCTATAAAGGGAATGTTACGAGAATAATACTAATAATACTATTATTATTATAATAATAAGTTAATGTTATTTAATTATTATTAATTATTATTTATTATTATTTATTATTATTATTAGTATTATTATTTTTATTAATTATTATATATTATTATTATTAGTTATTATATTATTATTATTATTATTATTATTATTATTATTATATTATTATTATTAATTATATATTATTATTATTATTATTATTATTTATTATTACTATCTATTTTATTATTATATTATTAGTAATTAGTATTGTATATATTATTATTATTATTATTATTATTATTATTATTATTATTATTATTATTATTATTATTATTATTATTATTATTATTATTATTATTATTATTTATTATTATTATTATTATTATATTATTATATTATTATTATTATTATTATTATTTCTGTCTGATCTTGTTGAGTTTTGAGTGTGTACTTGTTCTCTAATCTTAATTCTATTTATCTTAACTTATTTCATTCTTCTTGATTTTTATTATTATTATTATATTATATTATATAAATTTTTTTTTTTCTTCTCTCTACTCTCATCTTCTATACTCTTACTTCTCATTATTCTATTCTCTCTACTTACTCTATCTATCATTCCTATTATCTTCTCTCTTACCTCTTCTTACTCTATCTCTTATCATGTGTTGATTTCTCTATTTAATCGATAAATTAGTGTTGTCTTATCGGTACTTAACATCATATTTTCCAGGATTCATCATGTGATGCTTATGATGAGAATTGTAGTTGTGCGCTTTATTTATTTCCTTGTCACTATTGATGTGAAAATTCACACATAGCTCCGTGACATATGCGAATAAAGGAGGTGCTACTGGGGTCTCGCCCTACATTTCTACAAAAAATCTCAAGGTCTCTTCCTTGTTTTTACTTTTGCGAATGTAGTAGCAGACAGCGTCTACACAACTCTCCTCTCCTTCTACTCATCTCTCCTCTTTCTCTCTACTCCTCTCTCTCCCTCTCTACATCTTCTTCCTTCTCTCTCTTCTTCGTCTCTCCATCATCATCTTCTTCTCCTCTCTGTTCTCTGCTCCTACTTGTCTTCTCTGCTCTCTCTCGTTCTCTCTGTGTCTCTCTCTGTTCTCTTCTCTCTATTCTTCTCGTCTCTTCTTCTGTCTTCTCTCTTTTGCTCTCTCTTCTCTGCTCTCTGTCCCTGTTCTCGTCCTTCTGTGTCTTCTTCATCCAGAGATCCATAGCTCTGTGTTTCCTGTCTTCGTTCTATAATGGTCGTGAGACTAGATTTGGGAATTTTCTGTCTGTCTGTCTGTTGCTCTCTTGCTCTTCGGTCTCTCTCTTATGTCTTTCTCTTTCTTTCTTTTCTTCTCTCTCATTCTTCTTCATACTCTTTCTCTCTATTCATCTCTTTATCTCATTCTATATATTATTTCTATACTATCTATTCTAATACTTATCTATTCTCTCATCTGATATTATTATTTTATAAATTAAATAATATATTTCTTCTCTCTTTGACACAGATTTTCTCAAGACCAATCTTCCACTCTCTTTCTATATGGTCTCTAATTCTCTCTCTTTTGTTCTACTCGATGTCCTTTATCTCTCTCATTTATCTCATTAATTCTCTCTATTTTTTCTTCTCTTTTTGTGAATAATATTTTCATTTAATTTGTCTATTGGATTAATCATCTCATCTTCATTACTTATTATTCACTCTTCTTTTATTCTTCCTCACTCATTATACTTCATATATCCATTTTGTTTGTATCTTCTCATACTCTATCCTTTCTAGCCACCAGTGCTCGCTTATCATCTCTCTTTTGCTCGAGCTGCTACTCTCCATAGTCAATCTCTCTTCTCTTTGGCTACTGTCGCTCGTAGCGAAGTCAGCAACTCTCGTGATCTCTTAGTCTCTGTCTCTGGTCTCTCGTCTTATCTCTCGCTGTGCTGGTCATCTACTGTGTTGCCTCTTGCTACCTGTCTCTCTGCTCTGTGGCTTCTCTCTGTCTCGTCATCTCTGATCTCTCGTCACTACTGGCACTCTCTCTCTCTCTCTCGTCGTGCGTCTACTATCCTATAACATCTACCTACTCTCTTATTCTCTCTCAATCTCTTCTTTCTCTCTCTCATACTCATCATCCTACTCTGGACGTCTTCTTCATGCTCAGTTCTCTCTTTCTTCTTCTTTCTCATCGTGAGCTACTCACGTCTCGTGGCGTGAGGGCCGTACATGAAATATGTGGACAATCAATCCAGAGTACAGATTTTCTATGTTTTTAACTCATTTTCTTGTTTTCTGTCTTGAATATTTGATAAAAATTATTTACGATTTTAAATTCGTTGGGGTTAGGAGGGCCTTATTAATATATGAAAGCGATGACGTGTCCTTTTAACGTCAATCCTCTCCCACTTCTTGGTGCTCATTAAAAAATCTCGCACCCAGGCTCGAAACTCTTTTATTTTTAACTGAATTATATATGTCTCCTATATAATTTTCTATTATTGTGTACTCACTTTTTAAATATAAAAATTCAACCACATAAACTATGACCAATTAATGAAATCTTTATTATATCTTATTTCATATTATATATATATGTATTATATAATGCATAGAATAAGATTTATTTTAAATCACATATAGGATAATTTTTAACAGCTATATTATTGAAAATAATATATTGATTTATCAAGTAATAATGACATATATCAAACATTATAAATCATATTACAACTTTTCGAAT
>JABUQX010008581.1:2500-12500 GCA_015478945.1 Trachelipus rathkii
GGTGAAGAGCCTGAGGCTATAGCCTTAGGTGTAGAATACACGTTTTCCACATCAGCCAGTCGATCCGTATTTAATATTAAGCTTTTTGGAAAATTAATAGTTCTTAATTTTTGTTTTATTATATTCCATCCTATAACAGGATTTCTTTTCCAATTGCGAACAAGATCCGAAACCAAATCCACGATATTTGATCCTATTATGGGACTACCATCTATCATAATCTGACCTGTAGTGTCCCAATTAATTTGCCCTTTTAATGTATTATATAACGCTATACCTTTATTTTTTATCGAAGGAGGCAGACTGGTTTCTAAAATGTTTTTAAAATCCTTATTACCTTCTGTTTCTCCATGCTCACTCGCAGACACTGATGTATTATCAATGGTATATTTTTTCAAATCTATTAATTTCTGTAATACCTCTTGATATTTAACTCTTTTATCATGAATGTTCATATGTGAATTTAAAATTTGACCGAGTTCATTTTCGATACTTGACATTGCTCCAATCTAGGATCATTATAGTAGTAGGTTGAGTTTGTTTGTTGATGTTGCTGTTGTTGTTGCTGATGCTGTTGTTGCTGAATAATGTAGTGTATTCATTTTTTTCGTAGTCAGAGAAGGGTGAAATGGGCAACTTTCTTTCATTATTAGTTTTAACGCCAACAATTTGGATAGAACAGGTCCCACAATGGAAAATAATAAAGGGAGGAATACACCCCCTCCTTTCAACAGTAATTTCTTTTTTTAACAAAATTCTTCTTTTTAATTTTACGCGTGAGTTTTCTAATGATGTTACTATGTCTACGTAACTTTTGTTTCTGATGTTCTTTTATGGGTACGTTATTATTTATAAGATTAAGACACACCTCGCATATACATCGAGCGAAAGCTGAACTTTGTAGATGTTTGTTTTTTTCAGCTTTACTGAGTTTCCTATAATTTTTTATAATGGGTAAATATTTTTTCACTAACTTGCTCATTTTTATTCAGGAATGTAAACAGTTTCAGTTTCTGTAGGTAGGATGTTTGTACGTAACAAGACTCTATATGTGTTCTTAGGATGAAGATCACATACTAAATAACCATGAGGTATAGATGTAACTTCTTTATATACCTTTAAGAACTCTTTTCTTTGCATAGGGAACATTTGTGTAGCTAATACATTAATCTGGCTTACATCTCTTCTTTGTCCAAACAATATTAAATAATGTGTGTTTAAAGACACATCTCTCATATACTTATTCTGATGGAAGATGTTCTGAGTTATAAAAAACACAGTGACGTTTAAATGATGAGAGTAAACAGTGGAAGCTTGCAGCTATATCTTCTTCAGTTTGTGCATCAGATTCGTCGAGGATTATAACTTTTATGACCCTGAATCATTTTCCAGAGTTTTGAACATCATATCCACCTTCATGAAACGAATTTATCTTTATACTCATTTAAATTTTTCTTGATAGACATTATAACACCATATAATTTATTAAGCAGGTATTATTGTTCGAATAGTCAGGGGTAATTTTAGACTTTAATAAGCGTACGTCTTACCGATCCTGTAGGCATACAGGAGAGGTGTGACATGGTGATTCGGAACATGAACTTTTGTTAACATCATTGATGTTTACCTGTCTGTTCATGAAGCATCATCATTATTAACACTGTTCTATAATACACACATAATATAATATATACCATATACATACATAAAGTTCTAGAAAGAAGGGAGGGGCTTATTATGATTGCGTAATATTTTTTCAACGAGGGTATATTTAAGCGTCATTGGAGGGTGGGAGGATCAGTTATAGACTGAAAGCCGCATTGTGAGCATCTTGGTGAATTGTTAAGAGTATGCCTCGATGTTACATAATAATTATCATAATAATCATATAATAATAATAATAAATAATCAGACTAATAATAATAAATAATCTAATAAACAATTACAATTATATAATAACCATATAATTATACTAATTACAATAATATAATAATAATAATAATAATAATAATAATAATAATAATAATAATAATAATAATAATAATAATAATAATAATAATAATAATAATAATAATAATAATAATAATAATAATAATAATAATAATAATAATAATAATAGTAATAATAATTTTTTTCTTATTTCAGATCGTACAGTGAAAAGATACAATGTCGATTCTCAACGTGTTCAACGCTGGAAGAATACAGAACCTCATGAAAATGCTCGCTCTTAGTTTTACAAATTTTATTTTAATTTACAAATTTTAATTTCGGATTTTATTTTCAGATTTTATTTTAATTTTATTTTATTATACAAAAGTTAATTGTAATTTTTAATTTTAATTTTAAATTTTATTATAAAAAAGTTAATTTTAAATTTTAAATTTTATTATAAAAAGTTAATTTTAATTTTAAATATTATTATAAAAAGTTTTTTTTTTTTTTTTTTTTTAAGTTTTACTATATTTATTTTGTATTATTACAGTTTCGACCTTTCTGCTACATTAATGGTAGCAACGATAGAGCATGTGGTGGATCTAATGGTGGAAAGCGTGATACTGTTCGTAAAGATGATAAGGGACCCCATGATGAGCAACAACAACAAAATAATAGGTCTGTAGCGGACAGTAAAGGAGAAACGGTTGCTAACTCGTAAAAGAAGCAACGAAAACGTCGTTTATCAGAACCTAGAGCTACCCTCACCAATACGGATGAGGCTGAAAGACGAGCCCGCATCAATCGGGAACTCGCTAGAACAGGACGATGGGTTCCTGATGCGGGGGCTGGAAGTTTTTCATCGTCGTCGTCATCGTAACGTTACCGGTAGCCTCCTCATCCTCTATCTCTAGCGTTCTTGCTGGCTGATTGGATTCGAATGATGTTGTTGATACTACTCTGATGATTCTACATACCGATACAGTTCTAATGGATCCACGCAGAGGGGTAGGTGTATTATTATTATTATTATTTGTTATTATTATTATTTTTTCATATATTATTATTATTATATTATTATTATTATTATTATTATTATTATTATTATTATTATTATTATTATTATTATTATTATTATTATTATTATTATTATTATTATTATTATTATTATTATTACTATATTATTATTATATTATTATATTATTATTATTATTTATTATTATTATTATTATATTATTATTATTATTATTATTTATTATTATTATTATTGTTATTCATTATTATTATTATTATTATTATATTATTATTATTATTATTATTATTATTATTATTATTATTATCATTTATTCTCTATAAATATATATTTATTATTTTTCAGCTTTTTAGAATTATCATTGTTATATATATATATAATATATATATATATATTTATATATATATCTATATTATATATAAATTATATATTATATATTATATAATATAATATAATATATATATAATATATTATATATATATATATATATTATATATATATATATATATATTATATATATATTATAATATATATATCTTTTATATATTATATAATATTATATATATATATTATATATATATTATATATATATATATATATTATATATATATATATATAAATATTATATATATTATAATAATATAATATTTAATTATATATATATAGTATATACTATATATATATTAGTTATGCCATTAATCAATTTTATAGAAATAACTTTATGATTACAATTATTGAATCATTATTGTTTTTTTATTATCATTAGGATTCTTCTTCTTCTTCTTCTTCTTCTTCTTCTTCTTCTTCTTCTTTCTTTCTTCTTCTCTTCTTCTTTTCTTCTTCTTCTTCTTCTTCTTCTTCCTGTTTTGCGTTCCATGCATTTCTTCTTTTTCAAAAGGGGACCCCCCTCTGGGGGTCTCCTGGACTGGGACTTCTTCTTCTTCTTCTTTCTTCTGCTTTATCTATTATTATATATATATATAGTATATATATATAGTATATATATATATACTATATAATATATATATATATATATATATATATATTAATATATATATATATATTCTCTTTTTTGTGTGTATTTTATTATAATATATATATATATATATATTATATTACTTCATTGTGAGCTATTTACTTATCTTATGCTTGTTTTGACAGAAAAAAACGGAAGAACGAAGATTTATTTCACTGCAGAGTTCATTGATATGAAGAGGGTCGGATACGGTAAAAAATCCGGGATCCTCGGCGTCCATAAATATCGAATTCGTGTGGACGAGAGTAGAGTGTTTAATAGAGGGTTAGATATAAGCGATGCATTTAATAGAGTGGTATTAGATATTATCACCCATTTAAGGGATGAAATAAACTATAATGAATATGAGGCTCGTTTTACCTTCACTTTTAACGATGGGACTCGAAACCAGTTTCATGTAAACATACTTTTCAGAGAAATAACTACCGACGATGTGGTACCCCATTTATGTGAGAGACTCGAGGCTGCGTTCCAGTCTGGGGATCAGTATACGTTTTCTGACTTTATTATTGAAGTCAAGATCGTTCATAATCCATCGGTTAATGGAATAATTATTCCTACCGGTGTAAAATTTGAAGGTGTCAGAGATCTGAATAAATGTCATTTATTTAGAACGACATATCAAAGAATAAAAAAAAACAAATAACTACTAAAATCCCTGATGCGGTAGGTTGTGGATTTAAAGCTATAGCTATGGCTCAAATGTATAAAGATGGTAAAGCACGCAATAATATCACGTCTAATGCTTTGATAAAGGAGGGAAAGAGGTTAGCAATCCGTTGTAGTTTAAAGTATGTTGCCCATTAACTTCTGATAAATTTGAGGTAATAGAGAGAACATTAGAATGCAAAATTTTTGTATATAGTAATGAAGGGGAAAGAGGATTCAGTGTTGTACATTGACCTACTGAGGATGACAGAGAAAAGCTGTTATATGTTTTAGGTCTCGATAGAGCGAATGAACATTATTTCTATGTACCTACTGGTGTAATACCTTTAACTTTACAAGGTCTTAAACGTAAAAATATCGCGGGTGATATTTTTGTCCGAAATGTTACCTCTTTGAGGATAATATGGTGCAGCATCATGAACGTGAATGCTAGTATTATAATTGTAAACAATGTCTAAAGTATGATTGCCCAGGTAAACTGGTTGATGGTGAACAATTACTGTACTATAATGTTTGTAACCGTAACTTTTACAATGCTGCATGTTTAGAAAACCATAAGAAGATGTGCACTAAAATCTATATTTGTAAGCTGTGATACATTAATAACACCTGATTCACAACTTCAATTCCGGCATGAATGTGAAAAAATACATTGCAATGTTTGTTATGAAACATATAATCCCGATAATGGTAAGCATGATTGCTATATGAAGCCTATTGAAATTAAAGGTGATGACGGTAAGGAGACAAAAAAACACATATACGTTCTACTACGATATAGAAACATACCAACACAATCCTCAAATTAATCCTGATATTAATAATGAAATAATAGATATGGTACCGTATCTAATTGTGAGCATGGTTGTATGTTATAAATGTAGTGATGAAGAGCTGGGGAATGCACAGTGTGAGAGTTGCATGACGAAACGGAAGGAAATTTTTCAGTTAAATTTAAATGCTGAAGGCGAGTATGAGAAGTATCCGGTTGATCAATTCATTACATATCTCGCCACTTTTGCTAAAGCACATAAAAAAGACAACGTAGTTGTGGCCGCTCACAATGGGGGACGGTTTGATACACAGTTTGTGTATAATAGATTGTTGGAAAGACCCGAAGGTGACGCTATTAAAGGTAATCCTATTAAAAGGGGAACAAAGATCATATCGATGACATCCTATCACAACATAGAGTTTAAAGATACACTCAATTACATGTCTTGTGCGTTTTAAAGTTTTACCTAAATGTATGGGGTTGAAGGCAATCTAGAAAGGGATTCTTCCCTATGTTTCACCTTAAAAATCTACAATTTATAGGTCGCATTCTCGAGATATATATACAGTACATCCTGAATGAAATATGTGTGCAGTGATGTTCCATTTCTGAATCTAGTAGTGTACATGATGTATAACCGGAGAGTATGACACAATGTAACGAATGCATTAAATATTGTGTCCCAGGATAGATACCTTTACGGAAAAAGTTTCCGGAAGCTTTCCGTAAAAATGTTTAGAGATATGTTTAAGATTGACTGTTTAGCGGAATGTTGTACTATAGCATCTTTATGTTTTAGAATTTTTAAATCTCGTTTGAAAGCCAATACAATAGCTCATCTAGGTAGAGGTAATCAGAAATCTTATTCTTATGAGGGGATCAAATGGCTGGAGTTTATGGAGCGATACACAGGCCAAAGTATAGCTCATGCACGCAATGGTGGCGAAAGAGGGTTTAAATTGAAGAATAATCTAGCTTTAAACGATGGGTATGCTGAGGTTCATGTTTCAAAATATACACCTATTAACGATTCCGATTTTATATAACTCAAAAACCTAACGATTGATGAAACTCTAAAGGCGAAGAACGAGCGAGAGTGGAAAGAAATGGAAAACACAGCGGAAAAAATCGTACTGGTCCTATTGAGAAGAAACAGATAGTGTATCTATTCCATGGTGAAAGGCATGGCCGTATCAGATTAAAGAAGACGGAACAAAACACATGCGAGAAGGAAAGCGCTCTAGATGGATACAGAGAAACTTTGCTTCAGGAGGACGCTTATAGAGCTAAAGGTTTCGAGGTAGTTAGGGTATGGGGATGTGAATGGGATAAAATGAAAAAGGAATGCAAAGTGCGTTTCGTGACCCATAATGATGATGAAACCGAAGAACCAGAAGTCGCAGAAGAAGGGTTAGGTCATTACGTTAACAGGATCGCAAATGATGTAGCTCATCATAAGCTTCATATAGGTGAAGCTCTATATGGGGAAAGGACCGAACCGTTCGTCTACTACCACCCTCCTACAGAAGGCAAAACAAAAAATTCGAACTGCTCTGGATTTTAAGCATCATTATACTCCGCTTTGATTCAGAGAACCCAAGCCTTCCCTAGTGGTGTACCCACAAAATTGGTAGGGGAACAGCTTCCTTCCATTGAAGAGTTTAGGAGAGAAGTGAATAAAGAAAAGTATTTCGGACTGGCTAATGTCTGGGTTCTCCCACCTGACAATCTCTATATTCCCGTTCTGCCAGGGAAGATACGAGGAAAGACTCGTGTTCACATTATGTAGAACATGTGCTGAAAAGAAACAGGAGACATTATGTAATCACACTGAACGCCAGCGAGAGTTCTGTGGTGTTTACACCACTCCTGAATTAGAGTTAGCATTGAAGAAAGGTTGCAGAATCACTCAGCTTCATGAGATATGGACCTTTACACCGAAGATCGGGATGTTCACAGAGTACGTGAAAAAATTCTTGAAGATAAAGACCGAAGCAACCGGGTTACCCGATGGGGTAGATGGTTTCAATAGTCCATTGTTCGAACAGTTCATCGAAGCTTTGAACGAATTGAAGGGGTCAAACTTGATAGAGATAAGATAAAGAAGAACGCTGGGCTCCGGTTCATTGCTAAACTCTGCCTTAATTCTCTTTGGGAGAAGTTCGCTGAACTGGCACCTAACACTGAAGATATAATCTGTCACACTGATGTAGAGGTGTGGAAGTATTTTTAAAATGCTGATGTAGAAGAAAAAGATGTCTCATACGCGGGTAAGAAGCATATTGTTTCTGTGAGGTACACCAAACACGCAGAGCAGACAACTAGATGTACCAATATAGCTATTGCAGCCTTCACTACAGCTCATGCGCGTGTGAAACTGTATAATCTTCTGGAAGACCTAGGTCAAAGAGTCTTTTACTGTGACACCGACAGTAGTGTCTTTGTAACCAGGAATGGAGAGACTGACAGTGCTGTAGGTAAATTTTGGGGGGATTTGACTGACGAAATAGGACAGGGTAAACAAGCTGACGCTTTTGTATGTACAGGCCCTAAATCTTATGCTGTGCGAATTATAAAGGAGGACGGTACCATTGACCATATAATAAAAGCTAAAGAGTCAACATTAAATAAAACAACAGGGGAAATAATTAACTTTAACACTATGCTTAAGTTAGTGATAAATAACATTGATGATGATGATGATGATGATGATGATGATGATGATGATGATGATGATGATGATGATGATGAGGATGATGATGATGATGATGATGATGATGATGATGATGATGATGATGATGATGATGATGATGATGATGATGATGATGATGATGATGATGATGATGACGATGAAAGTTATTATTCTAAACTTAGAGAGAGTAGGGACATAACTGCCCTAATTGCTGTGGAAATGAGAGCTAAGGGGAAACCTTCAAGTTTGCATAGTAAAGCGTATCATAAGGATGAAACGAAAAATCCTCATGTGGAATTTAATGGTAAACGTCTAGCGTATAAAGCACCTACGTTACGATTTAAAGCCGATAAAAAAGGCAAGATGACGATCGGAAAAGGTCTAAAGAGGCTGAGGATGACAGCTAATACAAGAGTTCTTATAAAAAACACAGCTCGTACAATCCCTTTTGGGTTCAGAGGAATCCTCTTTCCCCTATAGATATTCGAACTAGTGTTCTCTAAGCATTCAATTTAAATATTTTTTTTTAATAAAAATGTAATATATATGTATATATATATATATATATATATATATATATATATATATACTATATTGTTATATATAAATATATAATATATATATATATATATATATTATATTATATATATATATATATATATATATATATATATATATATATATATATATATATATATATATATATTATATATATATATATATGTTATATATATATATATATATATGTAAAATATATATATAAAGAGTAGTAGCATATATATATATATATATATTTATTATTATTATATATATATATATATATATATATATTATTATTGTTATTATATTGTTATATATACATATATATATATATATATATATACATATATATTTTTATACATACATAAATTCCTCACACTGTATTTTTGATGACTTCTTATAAATTTTTACTAAAAATTTTCATCCTTCCATATAATAATAATAATAATAATAAAAATAATAATAATAATAATAATAATAATAATAATAATAATAATAATAATAATAATAATAATAATAATAATAATAATAATAATAATAATAATAATAATAATAATAATAATAATAATAATAATAATAATAATAATAATAATAATAATAATAATAATAATAATAATAATAATAAAAACTCCAAAGGATGAGTCGGAGTCGGAGATGGAATTGGAGTCGGAAACGCCGAAGGAGACGCAGACGGGGACGATGAAGGAGGTGTCGGAATCGGTGCTGGAATCGGAACCGGAACCGATGCTGAACCGGAGTCGAAGGCGGAAACACCGAAGGAGGTGCAGAAGGGGATGCTGAAGGAAGCGGAGCGACGCGGATCTACTGTAGGAGACACTGAAGGAGGCGCAGCAGGACGCCGTGATGGAGTTGGAGTAAGAGACAGGGACGTAGCAGAATTCACAAACGGAGACGCTGAAGGAGTCGACGAAGGAACCGGAAGAGGAGCTGGAGTTGGAAGCGGAACGGTGCGGAGATGGAACCGATGCGGAAGTTGCTGTAGGAGACGCTGAAGGAGACGCTGTAGGAGATGCTGAAGGAGACGCAACAGGAGTCGATGAAGTCTGAGATGGACCCAAAGGTTGAGCTGAAGGCGGCTCAAAATTGAGCTCACTGCGTGAGCTCAATTTTTTCGACGTAATAATAATAATAAAATAATAATAATAATAATAATAATAATAATAATAATAATAATAATAATAATAATAATAATAATAATAATAATAATAATAATAATAATAAATAATAATAATAATAATAATAATAATAATAATAATAATAATAATAATAATAATAATAAACCCATTCGAACACCTGGTTCGA